>OX638306.1:36920586-37130297 GCA_951812265.1 Taphrorychus bicolor | reverse complement strand
CACCGATTAAACGGATTAATACGGATTATTATTATTATCGGCTGGGGGGACACTGCGCGACAAGACAAAACACATTTAGTCGTAATTTAAAGTTTATTATTATTTATTAAATAAAAAAAAAAACAGAATATAGTCGATTCAACAAAAAACTCGTTAAGCTATTTTAAAATTTAATGTAAATATTAATTAAACAAGTTTGAATAGCTTATATTCAAATTATGTTCCATTCACTCTAACTACACTATGACAGGTTCAGGGTTCAAGTTCAAGTTTAAAAAAAAAATAAGGTTATGTCTTAGGTTATGTTATGATTTTTTTGGTTTTCGATTTTGAAAGATTTATTTTTCCCTAAATATTATGGAAATGTAACAACTTTCAGTTCCCATCAATTTAAGTTTTAAAGTTTCCAACTTTTGAAAGTATAATGGCGGAAGCTCAATCCCTGCAACCTGCTGAACAATCCAAAAAGCCCCCTGTTTGCCTCCTAGTCCTGGGCATGGCAGGCAGTGGCAAGACCTCTTTGGTAAGCAGGCTAGCAGATGGAGTGGAGGGCAAAAAGCCTTATGTTATAAACTTGGACCCTGCTTGTATTAACTTACCTTACTTTGCCAACATTGATATTCGGGACACAGTAAATTATAAAGAAGTTATGAAGCAGTATAAGTTAGGTCCCAATGGAGCCATTGTCACGAGTCTTAATTTGTTTTCAACCAAATTTCCTGAAGTTATAGGTTTTATCGGGAATACCAATAATGAGTTTTGTGTGCTTGACACTCCAGGGCAGATTGAAGTGTTTGCATGGAGTGTATCAGGTAGGTTTCTTATTAAACTCCACTCACCCAAAAACATAATGTTCAACTTTCTTTTAGGATCAATAATTACTGAAACTCTTGCATCAACTTATCCTACTGTAATTCTGTATGTTGTTGATTGTGTAAGGAGCACCTCCCCAGTTACTTTTATGTCAAATATGCTCTATGCCTGTTCAATTTTGTATAAAACTCGACTGCCTTTTATAGTTTGCATGAATAAAGTTGATATTGTTGATGCCAGTTATGCAAAGGATTGGATGACTGATTTTGAGAGCTTCCAAGAGGCTTTAGGTTGTTATAAGCAATACAAAGCTCTTAAATTGTGTACTTAGTTTTGACAAATTATTTTAGAGGCAGATGAAAGTTATATAAGTAATTTAACCAGGTCCATGGCTTTAGCCTTAGATGAATTTTATCAAAACTTGAAAGTGTGTGGTGTGAGTGCAGCAACAGGTCAAGGAATTGATGATTTGTTCAAACTGATTGAAGAATGCCGTGTAGAATATGAAACGTAAGTGTTTTTAAGAATTTAGAAGTGGTTATGGTTAGAAGAATGGTTACAGGGATTATCGGGCAGAATGGCAGAGAATTAAGGAAGAAACTGAAAAAAAGAAAAAAGAGGAAGCTGAACTGGCCATGGAACTAGAAAAAGATGATAATGCATTAATAACATCAGTGCCGGCAGGAATTGAACTTGCAGATGTTTATTTGAGAAATCCTGCGGGTGAAAGTTCTGAGGACAGTGAGGGGGAGGAAGAACCATTCTCAAGTATAATAAGTTTCTCAGTTTATCAGAAACAATACAAATTAAAATATTAATTTTTAGGTGTTGTCGATGTAGAGGAAGAAAATGCATTTAAAAAAGTTTTGAAGCAGCAGAGAGACATGCAAATAAAAAGGGCAAAAGAAGCTGAAGAAAAAAAGCGAGTGGACACTGCTGGCACATCAGGAGGGTGAATTTAGTTTAAAATGCAAAATGCGTTCTTCCGAATGTAAATTACTTTTCTTTTGGTTGATTATTCAAGAAACATGATATTTCTAAGGAATAAGTAGGTATGATTTTTTTTTTCTGGAAGTTTTCCTTTCAATTATAAATGACATTTATTCGAACATAAAACGTTTTTAACCGCATTAACTTTGTAATGAAAATTGAAGGTAATTATTAGAACAAATTAAACAATTAAACAAACTGACATGGTTAAAGTGTAGTTGGACATGCAAATACATGGGTCTATAAAAGTGCCACTTACTAAATGATAAACTTAACTATTAATAGGTTGTTAGATTCAAGTCAGTTTTAGGTATTCAAGCACCAAATCAATGAGTTATTTTACATTATTTTTACTGGTTTCGGAAAAATTGATAGCTGAAAACTAGATTTTTAACATTTAAAGCTCCCTAAAAGCGAAACCGGTAAAGTTAAACAGAAATGGATTCCACACTTCTATCTTACTTTAATAAATTTAAATGGTGCGTTTAATGATGCAAATTCAGTTTTTCATAGAAACGATTGAAATATGAATTTTTTTTTTGACTGAAACCAAAGTTGGCATTGTTAATAGCTTGTGAAGAACTGGGATAAGAATATGCATTCTAATTTTGTTTACTAGAAACTTTCTAAGTTTTATATGGTTTTTATATGGTTGTAACGTTATATGGTTGTATGCAGATGAGTCATAATGAGTTTCATTTTCGTCCACCCATTATGACTCACCTAAATATTAAAAATTCCATTTTTAGCCGCCATTTTCTCAAGAACAGTTCCTGGTAGGTTTATTCATACGGAAAAATTTACTTAGGATCGAAGACAAAACCAAGAAATCGAAAATATACAGGGTGTTCATTTACAAAAAAACTCAACTTTAGTGTGTTGTTAGTTTTTAGGACACCCGGTGCAGCTCTAAATAATTTTAAACTGTGCTCCTATAGGAACGACATATGAAAAAATAATGTTTTTTCAATTATAGTTTAGCCATAACCGACGCGAATAGTGTGAGACACCCCCTACACACGCGCTCTCCCAGGAATGTGTATCCTTACTAAAGGTCCTGGTTTTACAATAATCGAGTGATAATTCAAGCAGAGTATTTGATTCTTTGTTGATCAGTGTTTCCTTCCTTACTAGCTTTTGATAATGATCTCTGATCTACATTCTCAGTTCTCATCATGCATCAGTGATATAAATTTAATTATCAGGTGTCGTCATGACTCACCATTATACTAATAACTGCTAGGTTACCATCAATCATCCAAATGTTTATTCAAATTTGCTTCAATTAGCAACCTGCATTTACATCTCGATCACCAATGACGCAATCCTTGGTTGGACAAGAGTGCACAGTACATCTCGTCATACCTACGTTGTCTCTGGTCACATGCATTACTTTACAATATAATTATAAGTAGTAATTGACCACACCGGAGTAATTAAGGAAACAACCTGTCTGCCATTACGATAGTTTTGGTGGCTTTACAAGCAACGGATCATTTAGCCGTTTGCATTTCTTTACCTGTCTGGTTATTAAGTCTCCGATATAAGTTTAAAACTTAGCTACTTACCATGGATAAATGCATAGACGTAAACAAACTTTACCTACAAGACCCCAAGTTAAAGAAAGATGACGTGGAAATGTTGTTAAAGTGGTGCGGGCAACAACAGCACTTTCCTAAAGTTGCAGGTACGTACCTACTTAAGCTAAGATCACACGCAGCTACTTTTGCAGCACAGTTTTAAAAGTAGCAGAAGTTAAAGTTGCAATAGCATTCAGACGTATTGCAAAAGTTACCTTCAATATACAGTTATTTGATGCGCAACTGCAACTAAAGCTTCGGCAATGTAGCAGCTTGTGATCTTAGCTTTAGGTATGCAGGAATGCAATATCAAAATCCAAAAAGAACTTCAGGTGGCATTGGCCTTGCACGCCTGTTATTACAGTCTGGAACAAACGAAATCTTGTCTGGAGAATTACTTTACCATAAGAAGCCTATGCAAAGATTTATTTAATATTAGAAACCCGGATGAGGACCCCGCTTTAAGGCAATCACTAAATGTATCGTAAGGGAATGCCAGCACTCTATGATCACATATAAAATAAATTATCAATCTCATCAGACTCCTAACGGTATTACCAGAAAAGACCAAAGAAGGGTACTATATAATTTTGGGAAAGCTTATGAACACAAATCCTGACCTGTATAACCCACAAGTTGACTCTAAAGTGTTAGATTCACTGGTCTTGAGGAAGATACACCAAGAAGGGCCCGCCAATGGGTTGGTTGTCGTATTGGACATGAAAGGCGGTGTGTTTGGACATATCACCAAGCTCCATTTGGGCGACTTCAAGAAATTCTTAGTTTATTTACAGGCAAATTTGAAAGATTGAATTATGTTGTCACATAGTACAAATTGGAACTTTTTTAGACTGCAATGCCTATAAGACTAATGGCCGTCCATTTCATCAATGTCGTTCCGTTTATGGACAAATTGATTACAATCTTGAAACCCTTTATAAATAAGGACATGTTCCAAAAGGTACTTTTTACCACAAACAAAGATATGATCATTCACACTCAAGTTGCAGATTATAATTCACACGCATAACGAAAATCTCTATAAGTATGTACCTCAAGAGTGCATGCCATCAGATTATGGAGGTAAAGCTTTGTCTGTAGATGTTCTATTTGGTAAGTTTATTGTATATTTTTATTAAATGAATAACTATTAAAGTGATTGGCAGAAAAAATGAAGAAAAGCGTTTATGACAATCAGTGGTTCGCAGACTTCCAGAGGATTTTGGTTACCGATGAAAGCAAAAGAATTGGACCTAGAAAAAACTCAGATGTTTTATTTGGATTTGAAGGTAGTTTTAAGAAGTTATCTGTGGACTAAACCTTAGAGTTTGGAGTCAAATCAAAACACTTTAGGGCAGTTTTAACTATAAAGTTTATTTAGATGAGAAAATAATAAATCTCTTACAAATATAGTTATTTTAGGGTTGCATAAACATTTTGTTTCAATTTTTATTTTTGGTAACAAAGGCACGACGACTCTAACGTTCCCCATAAAGATATGTCAACTAAAACGAGCGAATACACTACAGCATACTTGTAACGCTAATATATAAATTATCCGGCAAAATCGACCGTTTTATTAAAAATTTGTCAACATGTCAAATTCGTAATTTAATTAAAAAGGGAAATAAAAGGTGAAATCGTATCAGTATGATGGGTACCACCAGGAAAAGGCTACCAGCAGGAACATACGAATCTTTTTCGTATGTCAAACGTTTTACCAAAAAAAAAGATAAAATAACAAGTTTTACTTAAGACATACCAGGTACCTACTAATAATAATAATTATAAACATACCTTAAACCCCAGTAATTCGCTAATAGGTAGGTAATTACATAAAAGAAAAACAGGAAATATTCGTATTATTATTAGTGATGTAAACGAAAAAAAAAACAAAGTTATGTTTTAACGATTTTTTCTAATTTTAATATATAAAGTGGCACTTTTCAATACTGACGACAGTGACGTAACGTCCTACTTTTCGTAACTAGTTACGAAAAGTAAAATCTTTCGTAACTGGTGATGAAAAGTTCGTTTCACGACCAGTTGCAGGTTTTGGTTGTGGCACACCGTTGCTACATTTTTAACGGTATTAAGTAGATACAAAGTGGTTTAAAAGTAAATATGTATTGAAATTAAATAATAATAACTCTCTCTCTCTCTCTAAGTAGGTATTTGTAGTCAAAATTAGAAAAAATCTTAAATATGAAACACGTGACGAAAAGTCTTTTTTGTGTATCTCATTCAAATTGCGGGAACTCGCTGCGCTCGTCCCGCAAACATTGATTCGTTACACAAAATCGGACTTTTCGTAACTGGTTACATAAATATCTATTATTGATAATACGCTAAATTATGGAGAATGTCACATTAAGTCACTTTTTGGAGGCTTGGTACTCTTGATATTATATTCTTAAAAAACAAGAAAACTTATTGTGATTTTTGGTTGTAGAAAAAAATGGTTTTGGAGAATGGAGTTACAAAATACTCATTTCCGGAGAAAAAGATTTACTTCCTGGAATAGGAACCATTAATTTTTAAAAATCTACATTCCGGGTCTAAATCCAAGTTTATTTTGCTGAAGGCACCACCTGAACCAAATATGAAAAAAGATAACTTTGTTTTCTTTTCTACTAAAAAATTTTTTTTTAAGATTTCTGGACTCTTCAAATGAATAAAAACATTTTTTTACATCACTAATTATTACTTAGGTACATAAAACTGAACACTGGGTTAATACAAAAGAAACCACTATGGTTAAAATAATAATGACAACTAGGTTCGATATACACTTTATCGACGAAATAGTACACATTTTGGTGGCTGATGGTATTAATAAACCCCTTAAGATAAAACGGGAATAAAATGGCTGAAAAACTTAACACAGCCTCCTTTAAGCCAAGCCAGTCCAAAATGGTTATATTATTATTATTTTAATTTCTATATCCATATAAAACTATACAATATATTGTAAAATTGAGACCAGAGTGTGTTCACACTGTACGACATTTTATGGCGCATAAGCGAAACGACGTAGGAGAGATAATGAAAATCAGTCAATTTCGAATACGCCACTAAAACTGAACCATACGTTTATCTGGATCTTTTTAAAACGGATTTTTTTAACGTTTTGGTTTTGTCCTGAATGCGCTGCCGTAACGAGCTTCTCAGCGGTGGAGGCTTTAGCTTTAAAGCGGTTCTTTTGGGAGAAATGTGTGTTGTACCTGCAAATGAAACCTTGAACTTAAAAAAAAGAAGTCAACTTAAAATAGATTTTAAAGAAAATACCGTAGGCAATAAGTAGCGTAATTCTAAAGGAGCAGGAGGATAAAGTTCTAATTTTACGTTCGCAACATTTCGCAATTTTACGTCCGTGTGTGTTCACCTTTAACCCTCATGCTTTTTGGTAAGATATTTTTTGACTGTGACATCTTTCATGTCATTGTGATATTTGAAACAACATCTAACTTAAGCTTAGATGGAATGCTGTCGATGCAAATGAGGGTTAGGAGAACTTGGAATGAAAAAAAAAAAGGCAGTTTAAGCTCAATTGTTTTCTTGCAGCTTAAACCCAACCACATGTTTGAATTCTGGGTTTAATTTCTTATGTAACTTAAACTGAAGGTGTACATTCTGAGCCATAGGTCGTACTATGATATGGCGCTTGTATGAGTGTGCTGACGACAAAATTGCGTCATGGGAACCTTAAGAGAGGCAAAAAGACTTCCGGTCGAAAAAAAGTAGAGATATTTAGAGAAATAGTGGCATTTATTGGCGGCTTTGTCCATATCTGTTAGGTCACTGGATGATGCCAACAATGCCGGTTTTATGTCAACCAGAACCAGAATCGATGTGAAATCAAAATGACTAACATTAATAAACTGGCAGCGCGGTGTTTCCATTATTACTAAATTTTTTTAATACTTTATATACCTGTGATTATAAATTATATAAAGGAAAAATATTATTAACTCAATGCGAATAACAACAAAAAATATCATTTTATGGAAGATATATCATCCTAAAAGTACACTATTTCCGTCTGGGAGTTCCATACTCTCTGGTCAAGGCTGAACTCCAGAAATGCAGCAATGCCAAGTCCCAGGACTGGTGGGAGAACCTATCCTGACTACCACACTCCAAAAAAATTATCACGTGTACAGGGAGGGCAAAAGCCCAAACATTCCTCAGACTATATAGGAGACAAATCAGAGTGGCCACTGCACTGTACACAGGTAATAGCCACCTAAGATTTCACATGCACAGACTCGGACTGTCCGAAGATACGGAGTGTCGGCTGAGCTTGGAGGATGACCACACTGTTGAGCACGTCTATTGCCAGATCGAGATACTGACTGTTCGGAAACACGATCATTGACCCTTAAGATGCAAATGCAGGGTCGCTCGAGAGACTCATCAGATTCGTTGAGGGTCTGGGCATAACAGGTGGCAATTAATGGAGCAAGCCGAGGCAAACCTTGCTGGCAACACTTCGAGCCAGAATAAACCGTAGGTCGTGGTGGACGACTGTAGAAGTCCACTCACACTGAATACAAATTTCCGTAAAAACACAGAAAATTCTGTGTTTGACTACACCGTTTGTTTGCCCCTCAAGCAGTTTGTCGAAATCAGCTTTTGTGGAATGGTCAATAGGCAACGACTTTGACTTATGGGACAAGACTTTGTTGTTTGTGAAATGTACATTTCATAGCCCTATATCTGCAAATACAAGAGGAATAAACTCACTTACCAGTTAAGGTGCCCTGTTTGATATTTTCTTTGGTGTCGCTCTGGTTCTCTAATTTCACTGACTCCGCCGCCGGAGACGTTCGCGTTTCTCTCACTGCGTTCAGCACATGTAACTTTCCTCCTGTCTTCGCGCCATCCCCGGCTTTCTTGTCAGCCATCTTGTCGATTCTCTCCAAATGTGCATTCTTAGAAGAAAGACCTGCAGCCCTCCCAATAACCGGAACTTCCTTTGCTCTTTGAGAGGTGTTTCTGGCAGACTGTCTTTTCAAAGCGTTCAGTTTGCCTGCATGGGAAAAATATTGCCATAAACTGCACCAGATGTTACGTCAATTTAAGCAAACATGACATTTATCAACTTCTGCAAATACAGTAGACTGATTGAAGTTTTGAGTTTATTATACCGATAAGCCAAATGATTTTATCAAAAGTTGAAACGTTGGATTCCACCAGTAGAACAAATACTAAAAAAGTAACAAATCTTGGAATCAATAAATTTGGGGCGTGTCACTTAAATAAAATCTACGTAAAAAAAAAATCGCTTACCCGTAACAACTACCTTCTTACTTCTTACAGTTTTCCCGCGCAATTCCGCACCACCACTCTCTTCTCCCATTCCAAATTTTCCTTTTCCCCTTTCCTCTCTAGTGCCACCCCCCAACTCTTCCACTGGTTTCGATTGAGATCTTCCAGGTTTATCCACTACTTCTACATCCGCCTTTTTTTCCTCATCTTTTGAGTTGCTTTCTGTGCCCCTGTGAGATCTTCTTGTCGCAGTCTTGTCGGCCGCAATTTCTCCAACTTTCTTGCGCACGTTTTTGCCGATTACCGACTCCAAGACCAACTTCAACTTCTTCCGAGTGAGCAGCCCCCTGACCGACTTGTTCTTCAACTCCACTTTTTTGCTCTGCAGAATCTTTTGCGTTATGCTCATGTGCTTGACTTCGATTTGATTGTTATTGTTTCTTAAGGGGCTCGACTTTTTTTCTTCAGCTAAAGTCTTGGATTTCTCAGCGGCTTCGGCCAATTTTTTTAGCTTTTCTTCTGCCAGAGTGCACGGTGCAGGTTTTTTGGGTTCCTCCAAGAACTTTTGCGTTAAGCTGAGTCTCAGACTTTTCCGCTGCTGGAGGTGAACTTCTTCAGGTTCCATTTTTCTTTTTGAAGGCTTTTTCTCACATTCTTGACGCTCCACAATAGTGACGTCGACATTTTCGTCTTCAATAAGGCTGTCCTCAATATTGCTGCTGGATATCTCGTGGATTTGAATGGAGTTATCTTCAGATTTCCTGGAAGTGTTCTCTTTTCCGCCCTCAGACACTCGGTAAGGCTCTCGAGGATCAAAACTTGTACTTTCTCGCGGCTTTGGTACGAAATTCCTTTCTTTCAAGGGTAAATTGCTGGAGGCGTCAATTGCGGAAGACGTTGAAATATTGCTGTTGAATTCAGGAGCTTCTTCATTCAGTTTCTCTTTACTGTTTAGTAGTTCTTCACCAGGATCATTGGTATGGGGAGAGGTTTCATTACTGATAACCTCGGGCTTAGCACATTTCTCTTTGCTAGATGCACTGTCAAACTCACTGCATTTAGAATTGTTATTCTGATTGGTGCTAGATTCTTGGGATGTATTAGCGTCGTATCTGAGAAAGAAATAAGAAATATTTATTTTCCTAAAAAAATGCGGAAAGTAAATTTTTCCTGGCATAGGAGTCTCTTTGAGACAAACTTTCTGCACTTTTAGCAAGTAGCAGATAGAACACGCTCATACAAAATAAATATTATAGTAGAGAAATCCAAAGATCTAACCTAGTCATGATTTTAAGGCCACTTTCTGGTAAATTCTTCTTTCGGTCCTTAAGTACCTGAGCTCGCGGAGGTCCAGGAGGGTCCAACATTAACGTTACTGCTGACGTGTTGTCAGCTCTCATTTTTGTTTGATGCCACCTACACAAAAGAAAACCAATTTACCCACCACAACACCTAGAAACGTTGTTTCGAAACGCACCTGTCTAAGGCTCTTTCAACCAACAATTTGCTGGGATTTAGCCACACCTTATTATAATCGTCGCTCAAAGCTTCGCATTCGTTGTGCCGCTCGGCCTGCTGAACAATATGCACGGCCGCTCCAGGGCTTAACATATTGAACAGGCCGTCGGTGCCGAAAATGAGACACCTATGAACGCTGGTGTCGATGGGAAGCACTGAGCAATCGGGATCCGGTGAGACCACAAACTGATTGATTTGAGAGTTGTACGACCACAAATCGCCCAAACTACGAGCTACCGCCAGAAAGGGTATTTCGTCTATTGGGGTGGATCTTCGCACTGGTCCCAGATGACCTATTTTGGGTCGGTTCCACACCACACGTGGGACTCCTAAGAATTATTTATTTTTGCTTTTTATGTCGTCTTTTTTTTCAGTTTGGTTATTATGGTATACATAGAAGAGGAAGATTTTATTACCACCATTCAACGTCGCTGATTTCATCAGTGAATCTATCAGCTTTCATATGTGGTAAATTTTATCTTATTAAACTCGTCTATTCGTCTATATTATTAAAATCGTCTATTCTCAAGACACATAAGACTTAATAAATGGCAAACCCATTTTTCCCTTTGTTTATTTAAATTACATTTTTTTTTAAAAGAACTGTGCCGAAAAAATATGAGATAATTTGCACAAAAATTTAAGAAATGGACATATTTACCTGACTTTGAAACAACTTTTCCGCCACAATTTTCAATCCTTTTCATCTCATCTGGATTTTCAGGTTTGTGGTCCTTAGTTAACTGTTTTGCTCTCCATTCTGAAGAACCTGGTTCCTGATAACCTGTCAATAATATTACTTTAGTAATAACTAATAATCATGATCAGTGCATATACAGAAAAACAAAAATCAGGTTTTTGGGTGGTCAGGACCATGAAGTAATAACGAATTAATTCCTCTGTATATATACATAAAAGTAGTATTATCTTCCTTATGCATACCTAGAATAATTCCTGAATCTCCCACATGCCCAATGTAGATTTTGCCCCTTCGAATAAAAGCAACTGAGGCTGTAGTTCCTGCTGTACTGGGAAGGCCTGAACTAGTTCTGGGCCATTTATCTAAAAAAAAACAAACGCTTAAGTAGCTTGTCTCTTAGCTCAATTGCTTAACATAGAGAGTTCATTAGATTATCCAATTCAAAGGCCTTGTTATAGTACCAGTAAGTTTCAGTAGTTTAATAAAGTTATACTATCGCCTTATGTTCAACCTGCTTTAAACACATTTATAAACATAGGTATTTTATTCAGTTTGGGTAAAGGTTAATAGGACTTTTTGGAAATGGTAATCCTGGATCAGATTGATCCCTACAGCTGATAGTGATGACAAACCAGTCAAACTATAGCAAATTGCAGTTTTTTAGTGTCAACCAAAAATCTGTGAGTTCTATATTTAAAATGTGACTTTACAAAATTATCTTGTGAATTTACAGTTCTCAGTGATATGTTTGCCCTTGTTTCAGTGGGGCAAATATCAATGAAATGGCAACAAACATATTTAAGATCTGTACTAAATTTCTATCCAAGAGACCTCCAAATATGTCCAGATCGTACTCTTCGAGAAAACGCAATGCCTTCATAAGCAGTGTCAAAGATATTAGGGGTTTGGGCACTTTAGGATTCACTACCATGCTTTTATCATATTTTATTGTGAGGTGCCATCAAAAAAGCAAGAAGAATACTGAAGACTCTTTTTGGCAAAACCATAAAGGTTTGAACGACAGGGAGCTGAAAGAATATTTGAGGTGAGCATGTGCATGATTTTAAAGGAGAGCATTCGTTTAGACTACTCTCTGTAGTACTCAAGTTACGTTTGAAACATAAAGGAATTTGCTCTGTCTTGTCTTGTGTTATGTTATACCATGTACTATACTTACACACTTATACATGTTTGTTTACTTCATAGTGTATCAGTTAGGACACTTTTACGTACTTGATTTTAATCCGGTAAATAGCTTTTTACAGGACTGGATATCGTAAAGAAATTTTACAATATTGAGTACCGACACATCCTGTGCTTGGATTCAATAAATCCATTGTATACATGGTATCCTGTACCGGTACAGGATACCGTAATGCAACTATACCGAATTTCTCAAAAATATATTCGCCGCGCATAAAATTGGATTTTTCCTTTTTTTACCGGTTTTAATAAGTATGAAGTAAAATGTTGTACATCATACATCCAGTAACGTGTTACAGTAGTCGTTTCGAAACGTCTTACTCCTACTGTAAAACAATATTTACCGGACTTATAACGTAATAGTTATTTACGTTATAAGTCCGGTAAATATAGTTTTACAGTAGGCGTAAGATGTTTCCGGACGAGGCGCTAGCCGAGTCTGGAATTTCGAAACGACTACTGTAACACGTTACCGGACGTATGATGTACAACATTTTACTTCATACTTATTAAAAACAGGAAAAAAATCATTTTTTGCTCGGCGAATATATTTTTGACAAATCCACCAATTTGACAAATAGTTTCATTACAGTATGCTGTACCGGTAGGTTTAGGTAGGTTACCATGGATACAATGGATTTATTTGAAGATGTGCCGGATGTACTGTAAAATTTCTTTACGATATCCAATCCTGTAAAAAGCTAATTACCGGATTAAAATCAAGTACGTAAAAGTGTTCTAAATGATACAGTATGAAGCAAATAACTATTACATAGGTACTTTACATGCTTCAACCTTTAACTTCAACTTTTTTCTTACATTATGCTGTGTACATTTCTAAATGCAGCTTCTTATCTCTCATGTTATGCTTATGCAATGTTCCTTAGGGAGTCAAGCCAATAGATGAGCGATATTTGATTGACCTTAGATGACACTGTTGGCAGGAATTTGTCTATATACAGAGTGGCGCCTTTTTCAATGAATTTATGGGGCATTAAAAAAACCATTATAGATAGATGAAATCTCACTACACATTCTTAACCTTTATTTCAGGCCAGCTTGACTTGTTTTTCCTATACCAGAATGTTTTTGAAAAAAAACTGCACTTTTGACATGGCGCTGTATCTCAGTTAATACGGGAAATATGATAAAAAGTACAATGGACATATTTTAGAGTTTTTCATATTATGTAATTTAGTGGTCTGCCCTGTTAGTGATAAAAGTTGTAATTTCAATTTTCAAAAAAATCTTATTTTTAACCTCTATAGAGAAGTGCCAATAATATCTATGGAAATATTAAAAGCGGAAAGTTATAGCTGCCTTTTTATTGTTGATATAACATAAAATGAGCCTTATCAGAAACCCCCCTTACCAACAAATCTCCAGCATCCAGATGTCGTACACAGCTTGTGTTCAAAAGAAAACCTAGGAATAAACCCTAGGAAAATGGTGATTGTGCCATTTACACGAAGGAAGAGGCTGGACTTCTTGAAAGCGCCATCCTTGTTCAGGATGACAATCCGTTTTACCAACAAAGTAAAATTTCTAGGAGTCATCCTGGACAAATCACTCTTATGGACACCACATGTGACTTGTGTTGTGCAAGAACTTGTGTGGTAAATCATGGGGGATGGGACCCCAACAAACTATGTGGCTATACATAATGGTAATAAGACCGATAATCACGTATGGGGCCATAGTTTGGTATGGAAAGAGCAGACAGAGCTAAATCAAAGCTAAGCTGTCCTCTCTGCAAAGACAAATATGTCTCTGCATCACAGAGGCAATGAGAATGAAAATATGAAATTACATCAATCAAATCAGCGCACAAGAGGCTATGAAATTATCCAATATTATATAGGGTGTAACATTATAAAAAAAATGTAACTTTATATCATAATGCATGCTAACTGCACTGCTAAATTACATATAAAAAATTCTAAAACATTTCTATCTCACTTTTTGTTCTATATATCTATATATCATAAAACCATAATAGCACCATGTCAAAAGTGCAGTTTATCAAAAAAGTCCTGTATATAGAAAACAAATCAAGCTCACTGGAAATAATAACACCATAAAATTTAATTTGAAAATTCAAGCAAGATTGTGCAATCAGATCTATTAAGGTTTTCCTGAGGGTTTTACCAATACTCCATACCTAAATCCATAAAAAAAGCGCCACCAACATACTTTTATTTTAAATAAGATTTTTAAAGTGAAAGAAGTTATATTTTGTTGCAGGAACTATGGCTTATAAAATCACAATCAGAATAATTGCAATATGTAAGGCATTTACAGACTTATGCTGAAACTTAAGCCTGGTTTATAGATAGGTATCCATAAAGATAATATTAGCTTAAGCATTTTTGGCAATTTTTATAGATTTATGGTGAAAGACCATTACAAATCTGTTATATGGATGCAACAGTTTCATGTCTGTTGCCAATCACAGTATAGGTACTATTTTACATAATTATAAATATAAGCATCATAAACCTTTTTTATAGACTAAAGTTGATTATAGCATCTGCAAAATACATAAAATGTTCAAATATGTAATGGGTAGGTAATGAATGATGATATCTATAGGACTTTTTGTAAATAGTAACTTTCCGGAACAAACTGATACCTGCAGTTATTTTTCAGGCATCCACTTTGATGGCCAATGACAGACCAGTTAACCTGCTTGGTTGAAAATAAGCTGATAATGAGCAACCAGATTCAGATTATGGTTTCCAAAAAAAGGCTTAGTTTAAGAGAAATCATCTGTTTTCTGTCAGGCACTATAACCTTTCTGTCATTTGTCAATTTACTTACTCTCCTTTGCACCAATGTTATTTATGCTAGGCTTAAGCTAAGTTTCGTTTTGAATGTGAAAAATCAAATGAAAGATGTTGCAGTCAAAAGCAAACTTAATTTAACCCTGGCTTAAATAAAGTTGGTGAAAATTAGGGTTAAGAACTGAGTTAAGCCCAGTGCAGACGATGCAATTTATCACAGGGATTTCATCCCTGCGACAAAAGTTGCAGGGATTTTTTCGTTCAGACGGTGCATTTTAGTTGCTGCAATTAATTGCATAGCAATAGAAATTGTTCTATTTTCCATGTGATTTGTCGCGGGGATTTGGTTACGTTTCTAGTGCCTTTCCAGCGAAAACTTAAAATTTTAGGTTGAACAAAAAAGTGTGGTTAGGTGAACACTCTGAATCAACAGCTTTTTCAAACTCCTCATTAATTAATCGAAAGGCCCCCCCAAAATCTCTTTTTTAACACCCAGGGCCTCACCCATCAACTTTTAGGCATAGAGATAGTTTACAAAAATAATAAGACAGAATGGATTTTTTTTTGATAAGTTGGTAGCAGTCTAGTAGTTTCTAAAAAATTGCATAAAAAAAGTTGCAATGTCTGAAGGCAAATGCAAGAAAACACGGGGATTAAAATTGCTGCAACTTTGCCCCCGCAATAAGTTACATCGTCTGCACTTGGCTTTACGAACCTTTAAGTAAAACTTGCAAAGCTCTTGCCATCTATAAACAATCTTCTATAGTTACCTACATGTTTACCTTCTGGGCATTTTGCTTACTTTACATTACATAAATTGATAAACCAGGCTTTAGGCCTTGCTAAGCTGGAATGCAATAATGATGGACACTTAATCAAAAACAATAAAGTCATTACTTTGATAAAGCCACATTTCATACTAAAAAAAAACAATGGTAGCTTATCGCTGAACTATAATTTTTATGTTTGTTATGATTATGACCTGTGATCTGAGAATTCTGTTATTGAGGTTATGCTTTAAGAAAAATTTAAAATTGTAGTAAAAAATGCTTATTTTCATGTTTAATACTAACATCTTTGTAGTAGGTAGCAGTACTCTTTGAAATTTAACTGTACTTACACTGCTCTCTCCACATTGCATAGTGAGTAGCAATGTAACCATCTTTAATGGCTCGCAATACATCCTCATCATTATCGCTCCAGAAGTTTTTGTGTTTAATGATAGTCTCCATGAGGTGTTCCTTGGCAAAAGAAGCAGCCTCCACGCCTCCGTGTCCATCATAAATCCCAAAAAAGGCATATTCCAGATCTTTTTCATCTTCAGTTTGCTGAAAGGGAATGTTTCATAATCATTACACAAATGGAAATTTCCAGAATTTCTTTTAGGCTTGTGAAGGGACGAGGGTAAACGCAGCGTGAGTGCATATTAAGAAAAGGTAAAATAGGGAAAAAACGTGTTGGGAAACATATAGCTACCTGGTAAGCTACAGAGAAGCAATCTTCCATATATTTACGACCACCTTGGCGGCAGTTACCAGTCACCCGAAGGTTAACGCCAATGGATGCGGGCATTTTGGAATCTTTCACATTTGGTGCACTTGCTGAACACCTGAGAACCAATTTTTCTCAGTTTGGGCCGCAAAAAGTAGATATTTAAGGTATTAATAAAACAAAATTGTGTTATGCTGTTTGTTTGTGATCAACTGTCATAAAATGATTAAAATGACTTTTTGGAAGTGTGTCAAGGACTACGACACACGCTACGCAACTTCTGGTGGTGAATCGGCATTGTTTAGAAAGAGATAGAGAGATTTTCGGAGGGTATGTATTGGTTCAGAGGAAGTTGCCATTTTTTTTATTACCTGTCGGTAACGAAAATGGCGATTTTGCCGGTTGAGTTTTGGCGGGCAGTTTAAACCTATCTTATGTAGCTTATGTATTTTTTATTCCAAAATAACTATTAATTGTATTTATTTGGATGATAAATTACATTCTGTTTAAAACACTACGTTTATTACCTCTTAACTACAACAATTAAAGCTGCAAACATACAAAATTTGCAATGGACTAGAGAGCATTAACCCAGGAGAGATTCACAAACTAGTAAAAATTTAAATAAATAAAATAATTTACACCCTACAAAGTAAACATTCTCTAAAACATTGGACAGATCTTAATAGATGTCATACACAGATTGAGTAAAAAGCTCAGGTTTATCATAGCCCAGCTCCTCAGGGGTGCTAATGCCAAGCTCGCTCAGTGTGGGCCTCAATTCCTGGATAACCCAGGGATAAATCTCCTTTTCCTTTTTGCCGCACTTGTCTCTAACCGCCTCCAGAATTCTCACTGCCAGGGCGAAGTCATTGACCCTGCGGCACGCCTTCAAGGCTGCAGCCAGGATTCTGGGTTCAGGTACCAAATCGTGACCCCACAAGTCTGTGATTCCAGCTCTTATATCCCAACCATCGATATCAGTTTGGTTGAAGTATTTTTCGTACCTATTGTCGAATTGTTCGTCCGTTTCAGTTGAGTGCTTGCTGAGGAAATGGGTGGTGGTGGCGATATTTCTGGAAACTGCTGGCTGCAGGGCGGGCTTGATGAGCGTTTGGGCTCGGACCAGGGCGTTTCGGAACATGTTCTATTCGGCGTAGTTACTTCTACTTTGGTCGATTTTTTGGTGGACTTTCGACGGTCGAAGAATGTTATGTAAGAAGAAAATGGTAAATTTTCTAACCTCAACTTTCCAGATTCGAGCCAGAATGTCAGCAAATGTCATATAAAAAAAAACAAATAGGCGTTTTCGATTGGTAAAACAAGTTTTGCACTGAACCGTAGTGCAATCCCAGTTTATTTAAATCTCAGAATAAGTAGACTAATGGAATCCGCGCGCGCAATTCTCCGTTACATTGACAATTGTTACCAAAAATGATGAGACGCCATGTTTAAGGCAAAAACCAGACGTTTTTTTGGCTATGTGTTTTTTTGCAATAAGTTGCATTTTTAGCAAGACTTTAATATTATAGATAATTGTGTGATTTACAATGGTGAGATGTGCAGCTTACGGTTGTAAAAGCAGCGGCTATAGAAAGGAGACATTTAGTTACGTTTCACAGGTAAACAGATAATGGCAACAGTGAATTTTCAAACAACTCTAAAACCAGTTATTTTACATCCAAATCTTCGAAATATGATTTAGTATATACCCGAGTGAAGTCAATAATGCTATTTTGGGAAATATTTTTCTAATCTTGTAACTTGTAGACAGTTTTTTTATTTAAATTTTTGAGCAGCTTTTCCAGTGGCACAAGAGATGTAATCCCAGGGTTATCAACGACTATTTTTTCACAATTATTTTTATTTATTTAATAGTAAGTCGATGTTTGCTGATAATACTACGTATAATATTACTTATGTTACAAATAGTAATTTAGTTCCATTATTATTTTTAATAAAATATTTTCTTATGTGCTACTATACCAATGCTACGTCATTGGCATTTTCACACTTGACAGATTGGATCAAACTGGTAACAGACCCCGGCGTCGTATCCTACTTCCTCTGATCTACTTATTCTAAGATTTAAATATTGTTGTGCAGGCACTGCAAACTGATCTCTTTATTTGCATGTGAGTTCATGGTTCATGTGTGTCAGCATGACAACCCTGTAAGCCATCTTTCGAAGCTTTTGAGCTTTACACTTATGGAGGTTTTTTCTGTTTCTCGATTCTCTGAATGGACCGGCCCGGTAAGGAACTAAATGCACATATGGTTGCAATATTTTTAATTTTCGTGGAAGAGCATTTCTTTTGTTACTTTTCGGACAGTCACTTTCACAATTTCTTGGAAATTCCGGCCATAAAACATGAAACCCTAAAATTGCCCTTCTTCTTTAACCGGCAAAGGCGCCCTTTTAATGCTTTATGGCCCTTGAAATAATTTCAATTTTCAGATTCATTTTCTCATCCTTTGAATGTCAATTCGATCATTTTAGTTCTTAATTGGCTGGGCCAGAAAATTAACGGTTAATTTAAATAAAAGCTTTAATTGTCAATTAAACTATGTCATGTGAGGTGTAATTTTAAAGAGCAACATTTATTTCGTCCAACATTTTCAATTTCTTTCTTCCAGCTGATTATCCAGAAAAGCCTCTGGTCAGCCGGGTGGTATCGATTTTTTCTGCAGTACTTTTTCGGGGATGAGAAGTACCGAGAGGATGGTTCCGAGGATCTTCGTAGAAAAAGAGAAAGACACGTTTTGAACTCACAAAAGTTATGACCTAGGGAGACGGTTTTGAACTCGGTAGAGTTTCGGAGAAACGACGATCTAACCAGGAAGACGGAAAAGTTCGAATTTTACCGCGAGAAAAAAGTCAGTCATGGGCTCCGCCGTTCTGAGCATCGCCGATTCGTAATTTTTTTCCCCTTTTTGAATCCCGTTTTAAATCCGCCGCGCTAATTATTTGTATTTTAATTCATGCCAAAACAATTAAACCTCTAATTGTCCGCCTACGAAAAGATTCGTGGAGTGTTTTTTTGGTTGTGCCATATAGTGTCAACCCATATCTGCCCTTTTCCTCAAGCGGCCATTTTCTTGCAGATAGCGGATACTTTGCACACACAGGCAATTACCGGCAATTAAATATTTGTAGAAGTTGAAACATTTAGTATTTTATAATAACATTTTCCTCACCATAATAGCGAGAATCCCAGCGACCTGGCAGAATTATTTTCTGTTCTACACTGCGTCGTTAGTTTAGTTTGCTTTGTTGTTATTTTTTCAATCTTAGTAAGAAATAAATAGTGTACCCGTCAATCACGTCTCTGGGGGGCGCTATTTTATTTCAGTCTCCTGAGAAGACCGAAAATTGTTTATTTTTTTTATCGTAATTAATAACTATTCAAATCGTTTTTTTTAGCGTTTTGCAGGTTTTGTCTTAAACAATAAAACCTTGCTGGCATCTCCAAAATATTAAATATTATCTTATTTAAATTAGCATTTATTAATTGCATTCGTTTGGCAATACCATGGAAGTGTTTTTTCGCTACAAAGATGAAACGCCACGGATTAATTATCGGCTTTTTGCCCCCTATAATAGCGACCTAAGGGATAACGAAATAGATAGATCCTTTCCGAGAGTTGAGTCCCCCCTGCAGCGTGGTAAAAGAGATTTAATACACGTTTATACGTTGGACTCCGAAAGACATCCACGTAGTCGAATTCCAGCCAGCAGACACGGCGGCGACGGCAACACTGCAGCCGCCTCCACGCAACGACAATCGATTATTAACGACGGGGGAGGGGGGGGGGGGCGACAATATTTTACCCAGTACAACGACATTCTAGGGCTTGTGCGGAAAATGTTGCACTGAGCCGCTTTCCATCTTGCCATGGGAGTAGCTTGGAGCAATTCCGAAGCGTGAAGTTCGTTTTTCTAGCTTTCCAGCACCTTGGCACTTCATGCACTTGAAGCTTGAAGCGCTCCAAGCTTCCGCCCCCTTGCCCTTCGAGTACCTACCGACATTTTGGTGTTTGAAGTACTTTTGACAACTATGAAAAGCTGTTCCAGCTCGAGTCTTTAAAATCCGTATGGACTTAACGCTCCGGGAGCTTCACGCTCAAATCCTTTATTACAGTTGGAAAGCGGCTCTGGTCGCGGTCGCGAAAGTACCAGCTGATTGCTGATTACACCAATTTAGAGATGGGTTTTCACCCGTTTTTTTGATTTTTGAGGGTTTATTCCTTGCACACATCCGGGAAAATTCCGGGTTTATTCCATTATAACCTCTAATTTAACTTTTTCAATGTGTTTAACTCTTACCAATTAAACAATAATTAGTTGGCTTGTGCAACTTGAAGCTTTTATTCAATTGACCAGTGTTTAGTTTATCAAAAAACAAACCAGAATCTGGATTTATTGAATTCTAATCTAAAATCTAACCTTAAATCTTGAATCTGCCGGGTGCTTTCAAGTGAAGATGGGAAAAAACCCGGGTAAAAACCCTAAATTGGGGTTAAAGGTTTTTTGGGAATTTTCCCTTCGCCCATCTATACACCAATTATCTAATAAAACCAATGACCTAGGAGATCCGAGATATGGACCGAGCGAAGAAATAGCGATATTTTTCTAAAGCCCTACCACCATGTAGGTAGAAACGCCTAAATGCGGAACTGGCTAGCATCTCTCCTATTACTCTGTTGGTTGAAAGTTATTTGACGTGTGGTCAGGTGATTTTTCAACCAATAGGACATGTGATCCAGTTCCGTTTTTCCGCGTTTCCGCCTTCATGTGGACTTGGCATCAGTGTGAACCCGTTCTCGCAGCCAAAGCCAAGGCAAAATCTAACTTGATGACTCTTTTAACCGTGGAGTTAGGACTGGGTGGTATCAAATAATTAAGGTTATGTATCTGAAATTGGTCCCGTTTCTTGACCGTAAGTCTGCCATATTTGTGTTGCCCATGACGTACTGTCATTGTCAGGGCACACAATTGGCAAATCGCGTTTTGAATCATTTCACGTAAGATACATCAAAACTATAGTGAGCCACTGTTAAAAAGGACCCAAACTGTAAAACATAAAGGTCTCTCTATATGTATATCCTTATGTAATTTACTATTTCGTTGTTTTTAACCAACGAGCTATTATACGGGGTGTTCATTATAAAACTTCATCTAGCAGGCTATGAAATATTAACAGAAAAGACATAATCAAAATAAATGGACTTTTTTTTTCGTTTCTCCATCCTTTTCTTTTCACATTTCACAGCCAACTAGTTGAAGTTTTATAATGAACACCCCGTATTTATTACATCTGGAGGGACCTGCCTGTTTTATATAGTTTAGCTTTTATTTTTACCAGTGCGTTTCAAAAAAATAATACGTCATTTCAGGCGAATTGACGTTACTTGACATCTTCGTCAAATGACTAGGATATATGCAGAGAGCTTACAAGTACCGTTATTTTCCTAAAAATGTTTTTTTGGTGGGATGTACCTCTCATGACGTAATTTTATCGTCAGAGCACATCAGTATTGGCCAATCACAACTTCAAATGATTTGACGTAAAATGTCAATTCAAGCGGATATTGCTGCCATTGTTAAGATACCCTCTGCTAAAAAGGAGGGCCAAAACTGTAAACCGGGAAGATCTCTCCAGTTGTAATATACTAGCTTGTTGACTTTTTTTATGCTTTTTCGTCAAGAAGCAACTTTCTAGATGACATTTTCTAATGAACACCCCGAATTGGCGATTCAGGATAAGCGCTCACTGTCTGGTGACAAAATTCTAAACTAATCTTATAACCTGTTCTGCTGGTGGCTTTATAGGGCGCTCCGAGACTATTCTGTTCCTTTATTGTCTCGATAAAAAATTTAAGGATAGCAATACTCTCAGAGCGGTCCAGAGCGGCCAATTGAAAAGCAGTTTGCCAGACCATGATTGATTTGATTGGCTGCGATAAGCAAACGCCATGGCGCCCTTTTTTTGTTTAACGAATCACAACATTGAACGCCTGCCGATTATTAGTTTACAAATTCGGTGTGGCGGTTTAAATTTGAATCGCCAATATCGTTCAACGTTTTATTCATATTTTTTTTAATCTTCTACAATAGAATAGAACAATATTTAATATTTAAAAATGATTGGTCGCCAGTTGGGAAAATGGCAGACGTTATTCAGTGCGAACTGAGACTTTTGACTAAATTACATAATAAGTAATATAAAAAAAGTAAATAGAATTAAATATGATATAGAAGCTGGTTGCCGATGTTAGGTGTTTCCAAAAGAGACTAATTTTTGTGAATTTAGTATGATTCCAAAGTTGTATGTAAATGTTTAGTCCTATTTACCTTACATAATTTTATCCCTTACATAATTTTATCTTGGGTTCAAACGAACGTAAAATAAATATTTATTTTGTCGATAAATCTCCACTTGTCACATTAATGTTTGATATCGACGAATATAACATCAAAGAAGATCGACCATTTTTATATAAAGAAAATGTTGGGTTCAAGGAGGTCCAATCTACCTCTTATGATAGATATTTAATATCGTATCGCTACTATAATATTACTTTTAAGTACTTACACAAATACACCGCCATTATCAGTTTTAGATACTCATTAATTATGCACATAATCACTGTACAGGGTGAATTATCAAACAAGTAGCACGATTGATTGGTGACTGCCAATGAATAACCTCTTCGCAAAAAACCGAAACACGTCAATTATAAGAAAGTCAACTTAAAACCCAGGGCGAAACATTCAACCCCCTAAGCGGGGGTGTCATCTTCTAAGCTCCTAAAAAAAAATCCGTTTTATTAAGGTATACCACTTGACCTTCATTGGCAATTTGAAAAAATTTAGAGGATATTCCCCCCTTCGCTGCGAGGGTGTCCGCTTAGGGGGTTGAACCATAATTTTATGATGTTAAGTTGACCTCTTTGTATAAGCAACCTAACGTGATTCAGTTTTTTTTCTGAAAAGTTAATTGTCTGTTGCGGCACTTTTTCCAGCGCCCATCCTGTATAATAATCATTATAGATAGGCGCAGTATAGAAGCCTTTGATGAGTTATATAGTCGATATACTTACCTACTTATACCTATAATAAGTATTTTTGTTGAAATTTGCTGGTTGATTAAAAATGCGTGAACTAAACAATAATGATGAGTAAGTTACATATCTCTTCTGTGTGCAAGTTCCCAAAATATTTAATTTTCAGCTTTTCTCACAAGTTTTTACAAAATTCAGCGGACTACATCAAAAAGCGAGTACCGCACGCTCCTACTTTGCTCATTATATGCGG
This sequence comes from Taphrorychus bicolor, assembly GCA_951812265.1. NCBI lineage: Eukaryota > Metazoa > Arthropoda > Insecta > Coleoptera > Curculionidae > Taphrorychus > Taphrorychus bicolor. The sequence continues at coordinate 37,106,630 of OX638306.1, read as the reverse complement.
ATCTGGTTTAGGTAAAGGAGCAGAAAAGAATTCTTTTAGTACCTTCTTGATTAATTTTTTTTTAGGTGGCTTGGCGGATACTTTAAATGATCCTATTTCCATCAATTACGAAAACATACCAGGGTTTCCCAAAAGCACAGTGGAGGGACACGCTGGACAACTGATATTTGGTACTTTAGCCGATGTTAGGGTGGTGTGCATGAAAGGGCGGTTTCATTACTTTGAAGGTAAGTAAGGGTCTTAAATCGAATAAATATCCCGTCTTTTTTTTCTTTACTGCTTTGTTGTCTCTCATGGTTTTTCATTGTAACCAATACGATTCGCTCAACAAAGAATTCCACGTTTCATTCAGTCAATCATTTTGACTTCATTCACTTTTAATTCGTTTTTAAATACAGTTCTCCAGTTTTATAACCTTCATGTTATATGAGGTTAAAGCGCATCGCGGCAATCAAAAACAATTTTTTTATGTTGTAGAAAACACCTACCTACCTACCTACTGTAATCGATAATCAGAAAATTATATGTCATTTGTACGTTTTTATTATCTAACTTATCATACGACTTTCACATAAATTTGATATGCTACATTAAAAGTTAATTGACAGCATAAAAACAACAAAAAAAAATTTGAAGGGGGGGCTAAAAGTGAAGAAATACCCCCCATTTCTTCACTTTTAGCGATTTCCAACTTTTAGCCTCTATTCTCGAAAAATAATAGACCGATTGGAGTAAATCCAACGGTATTTTTCTTTTCTTATTGTTCTCTTTAAAACACCGAAAACGGCAGTCCCAAATCCCTATAAAAATAAATTGAACATCAGTCCAAACGGCCCAACCCAAATTTTGAATAATTTTTAAACTGCCTGTCTCTAAAACCCCTCAACCGATTTTTATTGCCGATGCCATTCAAAACTTATTACTCATAATTTTCAAAAAATGAAACCAATAGGATTCGCCAAGCAAAAATTTTAGTACTCAAGTCATTACTGCCTACGAATCGATGCCGACATTATTAAATTAAATTTCGACGTTTCAGTCTTTAGAGGTTAATTTCATTCGAAATGAGTTTGTTACATTCTTATGGAATCGCCAGAATTTTGTCCAATGTCCTGTCGCGCGTTTTATCTCGATTATTATACGTATCATTATACATTTTATAATTTTGTCCGTGTAGCACAGCGTTACGCGAGTGTAGCGTAGCAGATGGAAGCGAAGAAGATACGCGAACAGGAGGGGAATTATCATTAGTATGACTGGTTAATAATCGTAATGAATATGGTGAGAGTTGAGGCATTGACAATGACCTCTCCATATGATCGGATTCCATAACCGACCGATAGTTTAAATACTTCCAACTTACGATTTACCTTCTCTCAGCTACGACCATTTAAGTCACTCCAGAAGTTAAAATATTTGTTCAGAAATTTATTCCCCCGGAGACTGAAATTAAAGATTAAATATTTAGATAAATTTGAATCAAGCTGAACGAGTTACAGTAAAATAATGTTTTAATTTTAAAACAACAGGACAATAATTACTGGGTCACAAAGGAATATTTAAAATAGGTATAAATTTCTACCTTCTTCTCTACCACTTCTACCTTTTTTTTTATTGATAAACTACCTACTAAACTAAAACTAAATTTACATCATTGAATTTGAATTGCGGTAAGAAATTCGATTAATCTAAATGGCGAGTGGTTCCACGCAAATGTTTTTTTTTTTATATTCACAACCGATAACTTACGGCCAAAAAAGATCACTCTCACGAAATTTCTCTTTTTGTTTCCCACAAAACTGTGAGGAAATAAAATTGGTCGCGTACAGAAATTAAAGTTTTTGAAGTTAGCCTGGATACCTCTGGACCATAACTATCCGGACGGCCAGAGTTTTTTGTGATATCATGTTGATAGGTTACACAAAACAAAGTTAGTTCAGGTTCACGGGTTTAGAATTGTTTTCATCTGAGCTTTCGCCCAGAGACCGACAAGTTGAGGTTGGCAACGAAACATCTGAGCATTCAGTTTCGGTCGAGAGGTTGTCATCTGATGTCGATCCGGGATCTGGGTTTCCTTCCGGGAAGGCGCGTAAGTCGTTCAAGTGAACGAGACATTGTCGGCCATTTACTAACACCTTATAAGTGGTGGTTCCTTCTACTGCTAGAACCTCATGGGGCCCTGACCAAGGAAATCTAAATGGTTATCCTATCGCGGGCCTGGCACGTACATTGACCTTGTCACCCACCGAAAACCTAATGTAAGGCGGGGAGGAATTATGGTAGTTCTTGTTCTGGAAATTGCATATACGATTGTGGACTCTCCTTCTATGCTGTCGTCGTTCCGCCATATCTCTATGTTCCCGCTTCTTGAGCTGAAGCGTTTTCCAGTCTCCCGGTCTAACGATGAGTTCGTATCCTAAGACTATGGAAGAAGGGGTTTCACCAGTAGCACGATTCTTTCGAGAACGAAGAATTCTCAGTGCCGGTTGCAAAAGCTCGTCCCATTTATTCGTAACGTCCTCATTCTTGTTCAGGATCCGCAAAATTTTCTTAAACTCCTGTATACGACGTTCGGCGGGATTAGCTTGCTGATGATATGCAGCGCTAAAGAGTTGCGTTATGCCATAATCTTGGCACATCTCATCCATTCGATTGGATATGAATGGTGTGCCTTGATCGGTGACGATTACCTCTGGGACTCCAAATCTGGTGAACACTTGGTTCTGTAGAAACTTACATATTTCCTTACCGGTGATTGAAGAGAATGACTCTGCTTCTACCCACTTTGAGAACACGTCTTCGCAAAAAAGTATGTACCTATGTCGCCTCTTTGTAGAAGGGTAAGGTCCCAGTATATCTAATGATAGCATTTGAAAAGGAAATTTTGGGGTTCGAGCTCGTTGTGGTGTATGGGGAACTCTTTGCCGAGTCTTGGCGACTGAACAAATGATACAACGATTTACATATTGTCGAATGTCTCGCAACATCCTTTTCCAGTAGTACCTTCGATAAATCAGCGCATAAGTTTCGGCCATACCTGGATGAGCTTCGTCGGGTAGATCATGAAATACATACAGCACCCTAAACTTTAGACGTTGAGGCACGACCAAACGATCTCTGTGTAAGTTTTTTCGGAACAATAATCCGTCGACTTTACAGAAATGTTTTTCCAACTCTTTCTCATAGGATGTCGTTGCCCGGTTGTTAATCAGATGTGCAAGAGTAGCGAAATCCTGTCGTATTCGTCTGCTTTCCCCCTGAGCCTGTGTTATTTGTTGTTCAAGGCGGTCTACATCAAGGGCGGCCACCATATTCTCAACCATCAAGTTACCGTCCGGGAGATTGGGTCCTGAGTTTGGATTATCAGTTAGCATTTTTTCCCGATCGTCCAGAGGATCAGGCGGCAATAATCTTTCTTCTGTTGGCATTTTAACTTCTTTGTTGGAGGGTTGACGACTAAATCCGGAAGTTCATTACATCTGCCTGGTACGTGCTCAATCGTAAAGTTAAACTCTTGTAGTAATAAAGCCCAGCGTGTCAACTTAGCCTTAGTGTCTTTGAATTTGTTAAGCCACGTAACCGCTCTACTGTCTGTGCGTAATATGAATTGGCGATCATCTAGATAAGCTCTAAAATTTCGTATTGCCCATAGTACGCACAGACATTCTTGTTCGTTATCATGGTATTTAGCAGTAGTAGTACTAAACTTGGCACTTATGTGCGAGATGATTTTTCGTTTTCCTTCTTCAGACTCCTGATACAAGACTGCTGCCATTCCTACTTGCGACGCATCAGTTTGAACGATGAAAGTCTTCGTATAATCCGGGCGGCTTAATGCGATCGGTTTAGATAGAACAGTTTTAGTATCCTCGAAAGCCTTTTGATGAACAGTAGTCCACTTAAAGGAAGAATTTTTTCTCAAAAGACTGGTCAAAGGAGCCAAAAGCAAGGCTAAATTTGGAATATACTCTCGCAGCCAATTGCAGGCCCCAATAAAGCTCTGCAACTGCTTCTTTGTTTTTGGAGGAGGAAAAGATTGTATGCTCTCTAGGTGTTTGGTCTGAGGTACATTCAAGTCCCCCTCGATGTGATGTCCCAGATAATCTAGAGAATCGGTAAAAAATTTACATTTTTCTGTGGATATCTTTAAGTGATGAATGTGTAGGCATTCTAGCACTAAACGTAGGTGCCCAATAAACATTTTTCGTTATATATCAGTAACCGCAAATATTATATCACTTGAGTATATAACTATAAGCTTTATAAAAAAGTTCGCAATACCTCTTGCACGCCCTTATATACCGCTTAAAGAGCTTAAATGGGGCAATTTATAGAGGTTGCGGTAACACTGATTTAGTAACGTTATAGGACTTAAGGATTTATAACTATTGTTATGAAAAACTTTTGAATACTGTTATATAACTTTGTTGGCCACCCTTACATAACTGGAAATTAACCGTGACTTATAGTGTTCACTACTCTTCCGTGACTCTTATAAATATTGCCTATAAAGGTGTTCGTAAAGTAATGGTTTAGTTGTGTATATTTGCGTACGTTTGACAAATGACAGTAGGAGGATACAAAACTTTGCTTTCTCTTTTACACATTGAGCTTTTAAATAGCAACCGTCTCATTTTTATTTTCGTCAGAGTAATTGGTTACCACAACGTTGCCTTGCGTTATCATTTTACTGTTCCTCATTCTCGAGTCTTCCTAAATTCTATGCCTGAATGGCGTGCTGTTTTTATCGGATATTATAGTATCAATATTTAACTGGTGGTTAGTTTTGCGATTCCATGGATGAAAATTTTCCTGCAATCCAAGTTTTACTGTAAATATATGCGAGATACTTCAGTACAACTCACGGGCCTTAAATATATATAAGTTTAGGATTATTTATATGAGTTTTATTTGAGCCGGGCCTAATCAGTGTCAGTCAAAACGCCTACCCAATCAGGTAAAAAACAAATTTATTGCATGAAAGGTGTTCCTTTTAACTTAAAAGTCATTAAATAACCTTCTTATACAATATGAAATCCAGTTTGTATTTGTTTAATGACGAAGATCAAATCTTTTCCGGATTTTAAAATTATTAATACGGAAACATGGCGGACTAAACGTGACAACCTTTATAAACTATTTGAGTCCACTACATCACCTTTGGTAAAATAGTGTCTACTATAAAACCGTTATATAACATGCTCCTTTCGACTTTGGCATATGATAGGCTCTGTCTAATGTCTCGAATGACGAATAGATTTGATGATTTGACTTATTCTATTTTTTTTGGTTTAGAAAGTTTACATAGCAATGCTTAATTAATTAAAATACAGTGAAAATTGAGATATTAGAGACAAAGACAAAACTGTATAACACCGTCGAATCGAAAAAGTTGGCGGCGGTGCTATCGAAAACGTTATTTTAACGAGCTTATAGCCCAGTAGCCACTCCTAAATTGTCATTTGTCATTCCTAACCTCATTCTTATCGAATTTTGATTGAAATGAAATTACGACAATAATTACGTTATGCCAGATTTATACCTCCAAATTAAGAATTAAACTAAGTTTCATTTACACTAGATTAACACTTGTCAAAGTTAAATGTCTACTTTTAATTCGACCCGTTTATACTTCCATTTAATAATTAATAATGAAAGTCTAAACAGATCTACCTAAAGGTGCACATTTAACTTTGACAAGTGTTAATTTAGTTTAAATAAAAATTAGTTTATTTCTTAATTTAGAGGTATAAACTAAGCATAAACTCTGTGGAAATAAAAAATAAAGTTACTGTCTCGGGCCAATTTCTTTTATCAAAACTGCTTTAGGAGTTTCTACAAGGGAAACATTTATAATTTCCATTAGCTGTTTTATCGCTCGCAGTGTGATATTAAAATTTACAACCCATTTTTTAAACTTAGTACTAATCCGTTAATTTTTTCTACATTCATCATTATTGTCCTCTTCAGTTTTATCGTCAATAAATTCATTCACCCAAATACTTATTCTGCATTCGTCTTCATTTAAGGCACCAAGCCCTGGCGAAAAATGAAGTGAAGAATTATTGATATCCTAATTAAAAATTAGTTGCTTATCATCAGAATATGACATAGGTTCATCAGAGTATGCTTTTAAGTGTGATGCTTCATCTTTACACAAATCGACAACACTTATTATTGTTGATTCCACTAAGCTGACTGAACTTGATATAATTTCACGAAATTTTATTGAAGCTTTTCTGTTGAAAGCACTATTTCGTTTCAGTTTTGGCCATTCGCTCATTCTGCTATCGTGCCTATATAAAAAAATTTTTAGAACAAACGTATGAAAAAATTAACAAAGAAATCAGGTCGACGTATTGTATAAACATGTTTTTGGTTAATTACAACAAATTCATTCTTTTGGCGGGAAAATGTAGGTTTAAAATGGGGTTATTGGTAACCACAATGTAACTTAAGGATATATAAAGATGATTTATTGGTCTTTTTATCACAAAAGTTTTATAAGCATCCTTCCATCACCTTCAAACTTACAATTTTTATAAAAGTAACGTATTCACCTACTATATATCTCGAGGTTACAGTTAGGTGATGGAGCGCTTTATATAAATCCGCTATATAACTTTTGGTAACCACCCGTTGGAGTTTTATAAGGAAGTATCTGAAATATTTTCATCACTTTCTTATAACCCTGTGAGTTGTGGTGTTGTACTAACACTTTTATAAACTTCAAGTGTCCGTTGGTAATCTTATAAATCCTTTATAGGCGCTTTTTGTTCCATACACACCCTTATATACTCGTTATAAAACTTATAAGCCTTTAAGACAATGCAAAATGTTTATTGGGTGGTGTGTAAGTGTTGTTCTTTGTTGGGTGAGTAAATAATTATATCGTCCAAATATACCTGTACGAAATTATGTAGATATCCTACTAGTACTTCCGAAGACATCAATTTTTGGAAAGTGGCAGGGGCTCCTTTTAGTCCAAACGGCATCACTGTAAATCGATAAGCGGCTCCGTCAGGTGTCGTAAAAGCTGTGAAATCCTTGCTTTTCTCTTCAAGGGGAATTTGCCAGTATCCTGATTTTAAGTCCAATACACTGAACACTTTAGCCTGGGCAATGTCCTCTAAAGCATCTTGAATTCTGAGCAAACCGGAGCTCTCGTCAACGGTAATAGCGTTCAGTTCCCGGTAGTCCACACAAAAACGCGGTTTCTTTCCAGGTCGTTCAACCAGAACTGGAGGAAAGCAATAGGGTGAATTGGTAGGTTCTAAGACACCAGGCGTAAGCATCTCCGAGATACAGTCGTATAGGATAGCTTTTTTACGAGGGTTTATGGGATAAGGTCGTTTATTTATCAACTTGGGAGACTTGAGTACAATTTTGTGTTTAGTCGTGTGAGTGGTAAGTTGGCTTAATCCCGTTTCAAACAACTCTGAAAACTCCGTTAGTAGATCGCGCAACCCAATCAGCTCAGGATCGACGTTCGGCCAAGAAACAGGATTCTTCGGGTTTTTCGAAGCTTGGGTCCAGTATATTGTCTGTCGGTCTTTTCGTCCTAAATAAAGACAAGCCCGACTATAGTCTATAACGACCTTTTCATAGTTCAAAAAAGGTTGGCCCAATATAAAAGATTCGCATAAGTCCTCCACAACATAACATTTAATGTTATAGGGAAGGTGATTTATGAGAATTTGGCATGACATTTCACCTAGAAGCGCTATTAAGGTTGAACCAGAAGCTAATCTCAAATTAGCTCTAGTGATGGGGGTAAAACTTGTGTCTAGAGATTTAGCGACTAAGTTTATTCCTGCGCCGCTGTCAATTAAGGCCTTGTAAGTTTTCTGTTCATAATTAACTTGGATAATAGGTTGTGGATTGTTCATAGAAAATGCACAAGTAAATGCAGTGGCTCGGGGCATAGAAACTTCCCGAATGGTACTTAAATTTAAAGAGTTTACTACACGATCCGGATTACGACCAATCAATGGTTCTCCTACAATGGACTCTGGGGTGTTTCGTGAGCTGACGGTTGCGTTACTCTTCGCCATAACCAGGATCTGATTCCCGGTGTGGTTAAGACTGCTAATATCTGCTTTTTCTCTCAGTTCATTTTCGGAAGAAAATTCAGATACGACTCTCGACTGCATTTCCTCACGCTTTAGACTGAGAGTGGAGATGTCGAGTGGATTTCTAAATTGAGATATTTCCGAGTCGAAATGTGGGAGAGAGGTTGAAATAGGAAGCACAACTGTAGACTGCTCATCTGAATCAATGGTAGAATAGATTGGGTGATTGATATTTTTATGATCGTGTTGATCTGATCGGTCGGGTACTAGTTTTTTGGATCTGTTTGGTTAATGGTTACATTTTCGTCAGCAAGTAAGGAATTACGAGGGAAGGAATTTGTCGATGAATTGAGTTCCATTGGTGCATTCTGGCAGCCAGCCACACAAGGAGTTGACTGTTGCAGAGGACGTCCTGTAGGAAGACTTCCCGTCTGATCATTTGGGAATACTAACGTTGATTGAGGCTTACATTTGAAAGGATTTTGAGGACATTCTCTATGTAGGTGTTGTCCCTGACAGACTCGGCAAGGAGATAGGCGAAACGGTTGATTTGGTTTGCGTACTGTAGGAATATTTCCGGAGTCACTTACCGGAGGATTAAGTCGTCTGTTTCGATTTTCACTTGAACCTTGTGGCCCTGAAAGCTTGAATTGGAAAGGTGGATTAGTTTGAGATTCTGGGAGATTAATACTGGACCTTCCGAACGTTTGACTGGGAAGAACTCTAAGTAATTTTTGTTCTTCCTGTATATCTTTTTCGAGAAGACATGTATAAGTCACCAAAGTGTCTATGTTGGAAAATACGTGCATTCTCAGACGAGATCGCAGTAAGGCAACTAACTGTGACTGAATCAAGCTAACCATCTGCTCCTCAGGAGTGTCAGGTTCAAGTCTAATGTACAAAGATGACTTACGTAGAATGAATTTTTCAGCAGATTCATCATGCTTTTGTCGATCACCAAAGAGACGAGTCCTAAGTTCCGTTAATCTTTCATAATTATTAAAACGTTCAAGAAATCTAGATGCGAATTGGTTCCAATTTAACCTATAGTTCTTATACGTGTCGTGTACCATTCTCTGGCTCGTCCACGCAATGACGAAGTGGCAAGAAAAAGTACATCCGAGGAATCACTTGAACGTGATGCCTGCCAGAAATTTGTAACGAGGAGTAAGAAGGCCTTGGGGTCTTCGTGATCTAGATCTGAAAATGTGTGATGAAAAGAGCGCATTTTTGTCGCGAAATCTAGGGTTAAAGCTGAATTTGCCTGGCTTAGCTGATTTACAAGATGAGTTAGGGATGCCACGTTTGACGTCAGGGTACTCATCAGCCCAGCCATTTGAATTTCAAATTGGACATGGGTGTTCGCGTTCTGAGTCAAAACGAAATTATTTGAATGGTTAGGTAAGGAACACTTTACATGTATTGATTCATCACATTGCTTTACCTGAGCTCCACTGGTAAGATTAGGGTTTACAACAGGGTTTTGGTCATAAATGGATCGATTAGGTAAATGAATAATCCCCTCTCTTGCAGGTTCGGATCTATATCCAGATCTTTTCGTTTGTCTGAATCGAACGTCAGAATCGAGAGAAAGTACTGAGCTTAATCGTGGTGATATATGAAAGTTTCTCTTAGAAGGATACGAAAGAGTCCCCGCCAGGGATGCCATGTCGCCCGTTTTATCTCGATTATTATACGTATCATTATACATTTTATAATTTTGTCCGTGTAGCGCAGCGTTACGCGAGTGTAGCGTAGCAGATGGAAGCGAAGAAGATACGCGAACAGGAGGGGAATTATCTTTAGTATAACTGGTTAATAATCGTAATGAATATGGTGAGAGTTCAGGCATTGACAATGACCTCTCCATATGATCGGATTCCAAAACCGACCGATAGTTTAAATACTTCCAACTTACGATTTACCTTCTCTCAGCTACGACCATTTAAGTCACTCCAGAAGTTAAAATATTTGTTCAGAAATTTATTCCCCCGGAGACTGAAATTAAAGATTAAATATTTAGATAAATTTGAATCAAGCTGAACGAGTTACAGTAAAATAATGTTTTAATTTTAAAACAACAGGACAATAATTACTGGGTCACAAAGGAATATTTAAAATAGGTATAAATTGGCGCACAGTAATGGTTGTTCAAATAACCTCTTTTATAAATAAATGTTTAGTGCACTTCTACCTTTTTTTTATTGATAAACTACCTACTAAACTAAAACTAAATTTACATCATTGAATTTGAATTGCGGTAAAAAATTCGATTAAACTAAATGGCGAGTGGTTCCACGCAAATGTTTTTTTTTTATATTCACAACCGATAACTTACGGCCAAAAAAGATCACTCTCACGAAATTTCTCTTTTTGTTTCCCACAAAACTGTGAGGAAATAAAATTGGTGGCGTACAGAAATTAAAGTTTTTGAAGTTAGCCTGGATACCTCTGGACCATAACTATCCAGACGATCTGACGATTTTTTATCTTCGTTACTGGGCGATGAATGGCCGAGAAGTGTACTTAAAACTATCTGACCTTTCTACTAGATACAGCATCCTAAAGGAAATCCCAGGACAGCTTGATTACATTGGGTCGGTAATAAAGTTTCCGTTTAGACGCCGCAGCCCCTGGGAATGCTTCTGCTGGTCGAAGTTGAGATTATAAGGTATATTCGATAATAAATTCACGAACAAAATTTTTGAATGTGACGTCTCAAAAGAATTTTGTCAATCTCCTGACAATTCCCCTTTTTTTTTCCACCAGCTACCTATTTCCATGTACAACAATATAAAAAAAAATCGCGGTTATAAATGATATAAAACCTACCGTGCTACAACACGACAGTCCAAAGGGGGTGCATTACGACTTTTTTTTTCAATTCTCAACTTTGACCGCCTGTAACTTATAGACGCCTTGACCGATTAGAGTGAATCCAACTGCTTTTTCTTCTTCTCGATGTCCTCTTTGTCTGTCCCCACCAGGAAGTTACGTAGGAGCAATATTTTCGGAGATAGACCCCTTCGGTTGTCGATTTTTAGGCACTTTTAAAATCGCGTTTTTGGATCATTTTAAAAAACCTCTTTAGAAGTTGATTTCATTCGAATTGAGTGTGTTACATTCTTAGGAGATCGCCAGCGTGCCATTCCGATCAAAAACAGCAAAAAAATTTTCCAGAAAATTTGTTGAAAATGTCCAAAGGGGGTATTACGATTTTTTTCTTCTCAATTCTCAACTTTGACCGCCTGTAACTTGAAAACGCCTTGACCGATTGGAGTGAATTCAACTGTTTTTTCTTCTTCTTGATGTCCTTTTTCACCTCCCAGCATCGGAAGTTACGTAGGTGCAATATTTTCGGAGATAGACCCCTTCGGTGGTCGATTTTGGACCATTTTTACCACTTGGACCACGTATAAAATTTTTGGATTCGATCAAAAACAAAGGGGAAGCGTATTTCTTCTTTTTTGCATGAAATTCCGTAACGCGATAAATAGTAGACCGATTGGAGTCAATCTAACGGGTTTTTCTTTTCTTATTGTCATCTCTCAAATACCGCAAACGGCGGTCCCATTGGTTCAGTATTTTGGGAGATAACAGATGGGCGATATTGGGACACTTTTAAAAGCATCTTTAAAAACACATTGTTTGTTAGAAAACTAATTTATGGTACGACTTTCACCCAAGTTCGATATGCTATATATTGAAAGGAGATTGAAATCGTCTCATTTAGATGGGAAACGAAAGATTTCCAGCTTTGAACCTCATCTATAACTCGAGAAATTATAGACCGATTGGAATGAATCTAACATTTTTTTTTTTATTTCTAATTGTTTCCGCAGTTTTCAGTTTTGGAGATAAACCTCTTCGATGGTCGATTTTTACACATTTTTGAAACCTGCTCAAGTAATCATCGTTCAGCTAAATGGCAACGCAGCGTTCGTCTTTTGTCAGAGCAATATGACCGATGTGATTGGCAAAACCATAGCGGGGATACGTCATAGATCCCCATACTTCCATAACATACAGGACATTGCCTATTTTTACATTGCTGGCCTTGGACTGCAAAAGGAGGGGATGGAAACACAATATCTCGGATATTGCAATTTCTGCACATGCCTAAAAATGGGCGCCCTTTTGAAAGTGTCACTGTTAGACCCACGTGCAGTTAGATTCACCGGATTCACGTATTGTCCACTAATCACGAACTAAGCCGAAAGCACTTGGTTCGTGATTCGTGACATCCAGTGTTGCCGATACTACGTAAATGCGGGTGAGGGATAAAAATTATTATAAATATACGGGTAAATATTCGATACGGAAGTAAGTGATTCTAACCAAGTACGTTTCGAGAATTGGCAACAACCCACGCACACGTGCATCGTGAATCGGATCCGAGTCCCCATATTATCACATCAAGGTCACTAAGGAATGTCCTGAATTGTCGTTGACGTACTTGCATAGATCAAAACAACGAGGTGTAATGTTGCCAAGTCTACATTTTGGTTTCTTCCCAACACGAAGAACAAACTACGGTAGAAGTGTCTGTATAGCAATTCTATGAATTATATTTTGCTTAAGAAGAGACACTTAAGAAGTCTGACAAATTTTTTTTGGTGATTTACGTGGTCCTGAAAGAACAATCAATTTTTGCAACTGGCTCTTAAATAGAAAAGATATGGATAATTTCTTAACATTTATTTTAATTGGACCGACGAGATTAGTTTTACAAACTATGGCGTTGTTAATAGAAACAATGAAGACTTTTAGAGTAGTTAATGCGGAGTTTTCAACCAAACTAACGGTGAAACGTATAAACAGTTTCTTAACCAGTTAATTTGATAAATATGTTGATGAACAAGTAAACAACCAATTGCTATCCATGATATACAGGGGAAATTCCATGGCTTACGTAGATATCAATTTAAAGTGAATGGTAAATACATATTTAAACTTCCAGCTAAATAGCAACGAGGCATTTGTCTTTTGTCAGAGTAATATGGCCGATCTGCTTGGCAAAATTAAAGCAGGGATATGTCATATGTCAAAACAATGAGATGTCAATGTCGAATGCAATGTTGCCAAACGTTTATTATATTCTTTAGCGATGGGTTTATTTGGTTTTTATCTTTGAAAAGACTCGGCAATATTTAGGAAATATTATTTTTCAACTATTTGTTGCACAGTGTTTTTTGTGTCGCTCCAACACGAGGAACAAACGAGGCTACAAGTGTCATGCGAATATCATATATATTAAACATTTTGCTTTTGAAGTCAATAACAAATCATCACGCTTGTCACTATATTTTATAAAAGAAAAATTGTATTACTTACGTAGTTCATTCGACTATAGAGAGGGTGTTCAGTTCAAAAAAGTTATCAAGTCACCAAAACAAAATGGATGAAGAAACCAATGACTGTTTACTTTTTATTATGTCGCCATTCATAGCCTTCTAGATGACGTTTTCTAATGAACACAACTAATGTACATATTCGTCTCGTATTTAGGTCATTCTCTTCAACAAATCACCACACCAATAAGAGTGATGAAACTGCTGGGTGTGAAGGGCCTCATCATAACAAACGCCGCGGGCGGAGTGAACTCGAAATACAGTCCCGGGGACCTGATGGTGATCAAAGACCACGTCAACTTTTTGGCTTTCGGGGGCCAACACCCTCTAAGAGGTGAAAATGACGACTTCTTCGGCGATAGGTTTTTTCCCATGAATAAGGCGTACGACAAAGAGCTTATGGAAATTGCCAGGCGAGCTGCCAAAGAAGTGGGATTCATCGACGACTACCACGAAGGGGTTTATGGGCTCTACGCCGGGCCTAATTACGAAACCGTGGCAGAAGTCAGGGTGCTGAAGGTGTTGGGAGTCGATGCCGCAGGTAACTTAAAGTTACATTTATTCATATACAGAGTGACAAAAAAAAGTCTAAAACATTCCAAATTTATATATCGATGGCCTAGAATTAATACCTCGTAAGTTTATTTTTATGTGAAATTGAGATTTTTGCGTCATCACGATAGAATGAGAGAGAACACTCGCGAGCTATTGTCAAAGGCGGGAAAAGGATAATAATAAGGTGATAACGCAAAAATCTCAATTTTTATATTATAAAAATGTACTTACGAGGTATTGATTCTAGGCCATCGATATGCTTTGATGTGCATTTTATCTCTCGGTTAGCGTTTCCTTTTATAAGTGCTAATGGCCATAATAAGACTTTTTAAAAATGACAAAATTTCCTCGTCAGGGTTAGAAAAGTCGTCCATAAACGTCGAAACGTCGCTTAATGTAAATGTTCTTAAAAATAAAAAATGTTTTTTACTCTTAATGGTACTTTTGTAGTTTAATGATACGATATGATTCTCAGCTTTTATTATATCTGTTTTAAGGAGCTTTTTTGATTTTTTTTTTTTGACAAATTGTGAGCTTGAAGGACCACAAAAGTATCTGTGAGAAGGATCGATTGCTAAGGAAAGCAAATTAATGAATCTAATCATTCACTTTTGTAGAAAAAGTGGCAAACTCAAAGAACTAAAAATTGTATAATATATATACAATAATTTAATATATTCTACGAAATTTAGTAAAAAATACATAGAAATAGGTGTCAAGAAGTGTTTTGGAACTTTTATTTTTTGACAAAAATTGTCAACTCGAAGGACCAAAAAAGCCAATTTTCGAAAATCGTTGATATTTTTTACTTTTGTGTTGTGTGAGTCAATTTCATTTTAGTTCAAAATTTGAGACTGTTGCTGTACAATTTCTGTGCATTTTGTGGAAATATGGCAAGTTCAAAGGACCAAAAACTATTAAAATTAAAATAAATTTATTAAAATAAACAAGTTTTGGAAAATTCTTTACAGCAACTTTTGCGTACAAAGATAGACGGCATTTGTGGTGGGACACCCTGTAGCGTCGTAATAAGATGCTTGGCTATGGTTTTTTGTTTAAATATTATCAGTGAATAGTGATTATTTTTTATTTATCGTAGTTTTAAGTATGTTAAATGTTGTGATAATGACAATGAAAGTTAAAATGTATTAAAAAAACAGGCAAAAAGCACATGACAATTTTCACCTAAAGCTTTATTTATTCTTAAATGTAACACTTTGTAGGTAATCGTACATATATAAAACCCTATTTTAATTTTTTTTGGCCGGGAAATAAACCCGGGTGGTAACGTAGTCGGCCAAATGGGGTACGCGGCTTTTGGCACGTACACCGGGTACCCTTTACATCTCTAGTAAACAACAAAAATATTTTGCTGCTGTTGGGGTCGCGCCCAAAAAAAAAGAGTTGGGGAGAGTTAAGATTTAGGGTCGAAACCGGTCTTCTTAGAGATTCAATTCGACTGTACGGGAAAAACAAAAAAAAAGGTTTCAACGATAACTTTTCGCGGTTTTTATGTTGTATTGACTTTTTGTAGTCTATATCTTGCGATTTTTTATTAAGGTTGTAATTAACTAAGCCAAACATCTTGGACTTCCATTGTCTTTATTGAGTTTTTTTTACACGACGTTTCGAGCAGTTGAATCTCTGCTCATTTTCAAGTGAAACTGAGCATTAAGCTCGAGGCCACTTGGTTATGTACTAACGCAGCTAACCACGCCCACCATTCCTATTGGCCGGATCGTCGTCACCGTCGCGCGTCAAGTGAGCATCACTCGTCCGACGTATCAACGGATACCATACCCAAGAGACGTCGCAACTTGGTTTACTAAAGACCACAGTATAAGGAATATCTAACAGTAGCGTCACTCTATCACGTGACCCCGACATACAGAGGTTTTACGAAAAGTGGTACATTTTGAGTTCAAAATTCGCCTAATTATTTGCTGTTTTTTCATTTGCTGTTTTTACAGCCGCCAAAGGTTAAGAAATATGGTCCGAGGGGAGCTCCTGCAGTCAAAGTCAAAACGACGCCAACGAAAGATAGGAGTTTGGTGAGAACGGCATTGACAAATAGAATATTTACTGCTTCAAAAATAAGAGCAGTCTGTGGACTTTAGGTTACGCAAAACTTAAATGAATTAAGAAATTCCATCTTGGAAGCTTGGAAACAAATTCCACAACGATTTTTTTCTAGTGTTAAGCATGCAGAGGACTTATTCGGGTTCACGGAGGACCAACTCGATGAAAAACTATAGCTTTTCCGAGAAGAGTTTTCAATGGGTAATGCATTTCACCCTGTATATCTTTTAATTGAAATCAGATAGGAATTTGGTTTATGTAGGGTAGATTGTGCATAAATTAGTGAACCTCCCTGGCGAAAAATATCTAATAATTGGACGAATTTTCTACAAAATACTACTTTTTGTAAAACTCCTGTAAGTTTTTTACAGCGCCTTAATAAAAATTCTACCAAAATGTGTAGTGGAATAAAGGAAAAATTAATGTTCAGGTAACGAATACATTTTTTATCACGAAAGTTCTTATATCCAGACCACTGTGCGGGCATTGCTGATAAATCGTGGAGAAGGCGGCCCCTAGATGGCCCCGTATAGCATGCGTTCGCTACAGTGGTGACAAATACAGAATTTCACAGACAAAACGTGTTTTTATAAAGGAGAATTTACAAAAAAAATAAAATCAAAAACTTTAAAGCCAGTATTAGGTACTTGTAAACTGTTGTTGGTATAAATTTGCTATTTAACCGCTTTTTAAGTAAAAATTACTTAAAAAAATGTCGGTGCGTATGTTGAACGCTACAAATCTTTTTTTTAGGTATGTCAACAATACCAGAAGTATTGGTAGCAAAACACTGTGGAATGCTAGTGTTTGGCTTCAGTTGTATAACCAATCGCTGCATAGACTCCTACGAGGACACTGAAGAACCCAACCACGACAACGTTTTAGACGTTGTGCGTTTAAAATCTGAAAAAACTAGACGTTTTGTAGTGAAATTTGTTGAATTAAGTAGAAAGAAGTGGCTGTCTGGAACTGCTGATGAAATAATTATAAACAATTAATTTTTTTTGTATGTAAGTATGTCAATTATAGTATAATACACAGATGATATAAATCGACTTTTTACGAGTTTTCCCACACAGTCGACGTGGTAATCGAGTTTTTCTTGTTCCTGCTGACAACCTCCACGTGAGCGTCCAAGCCATCCGACAGCCTGCTGATCCTCCTCGCCCATGAGCCTCTGATGCCTATGATACCGTTACGCAACTATTATTAACAATGAGCAGCAGTACAGCAGGTTTACCTCTAGTATTTTCTAAGACTTGGCCTGCGTAATATTTACTACTTCGGTGCCTAGAATACTGACCTACTTTCGAGTCGTTGTTCCTCATGTCGTTTTCCCTGATCGTGTTCATGACGTCGTCGTAATCGTATTCGGTCTTGTTCAGCCCGTGCTCGAATTTGGCCTCTTTGGCCAGAAGCAATTCGCGCTGAATTTGGGTTTTTAACTGCAAGATATAGTCACATAATGGGACTATTCGGAGCGGGTGTTATTCGGAACTTACCTCAGTGGGCACGTCTGGTATTACGTACTGCATTATTCCCACGAGGGCAAACACCACATGCTAAAACATGAAGAGAGTTGTCTAGAAGTTTGTAAGTTACCAGTGGAAAGTTTAAAGTACCTCGAAAATAACGACAAATGCCAGTCTGGCTGCGAATACGTGCCAATACTGCGGGCTTAAACCGTAGGGGTCTTTTTCTTGTGGACCATTGCGGTACCCTTTATTAAAAAAAAAAATAATAATAAAATATGCCTTCCTCCCCCTCCCCAAAATCTTTGACCATTAGATTGCATGGTATAAAAAAGTGTCCAAGAGCACAAGATACGTTCATGCAAGCTCAATTCGGATTTCTTCTCTAAAATTACCTTGCGTTATCGAAAGATACAGATACAGAAAATACACTCGTGAAGGAGTATCAGTACCGAAAATGCGCGGGACTTGGAACAGGACTATTACTCACAACAAAACAGCCACTCCTTAACCTTTGTAAGACCGACCATAAAAAGTTACCTGTAAGACCAAGTGGGGTATAGGCTTACCCCAACGGTTTTTTGTGTGAACTAAAACCATTAAGAAAGTTTATTTTATATAAAAAAAAACAAACAACCTTTTAACTCAGCATTTTTATTGTATTATAATATTTATTATTATTATTATACGGGACCAGAGTTATAATCGAAATCTCTTGAAAATGCTGACACTACAATTTTTTTTGAAAATGTCCAAAGGGGGGTATTACGACTTTTTTCTCAATTCTCAACTTTGAAAGCCTGTGACTTGAAAACGCCTTGACCGATCGGAGTGAATCCAACTGTTTTTTTCCTCTGTTTGATGTCCTCTTTCACCTCCTGCCATCGGAGGTTCCGTAGGTGCAATATTTTCGGCGATAAACCCCTTTTAAAATCGCGTTTTTGGACCATTTTTAAAAAACATCTTTAGAGGTTAATTTTATTCAAATTGAGGTTGTTACGTTCTTAGAGGATCGCAAGCGAGCTATTCCAATCAAAAAACGGCAAAAAATTGTTCCCGAATATTTTTTTAAAATGTCCAATTACGTATTACGACATTTTTCTCAATTCTCAACTTTGAACGCCTGTAACTTGAGAACGCCTCGACCGATCGATGTGAATCGAACTGTTTTTTCCTCTTCTTGATGTCCTCTTTCACCTCCCACCATCGAAATGGTATTGCACCTACGGTTCCGAGCTCGATTTCAAAAGTCGTCAAAATGAGTCGAAAGAAAGGGGGGAAGCGCAATTGCCTCCCCGCCCCCCCCCCCCCTTGTTCCGCCACTCCACCCACATTTTTTTTTGCCCATATGGATGCCAGAAACTCATAAAGTTTCCGCTTAAATGAAACTGTAGATTCTCACCTAAACAGTGACAATATTTCAACTTGCGAAAGTTGAAAATTATGGTAATAAATTTGACTTGTACCTCAAAAATGTTGCAAGTAACGGGCATTTACGGTACCATAATAACCGCTTGTTGAAAATCGTTAATAAATAAAGGTCAACCGTGCTCGATTACTGTTGTAAGTAGATTCAGATAGTTTAGACGATATAAGACTTAAGATTGTTGTGAGTAGGATATTATGAGACAATCGGAATGTAAAATATTAAATATAAATTTTTACCTTTCCTTCAAAAATAAAAAAATTAAAATAAAAATGTTGATACAAAGAAAGAATGATACAATAATTTACACTGGTGAGACAACCATCATAGTAATCAAGTTTCTGTCACTTACCTCTATATTGGCACACCTCAGGGTTGTAACTTACGTCGTCAGGACCCATATCCTCGTAATAATGGGACGTATTAAAAACTGAAGAAACAAGTAGTAATGAACAACTCATCAATTGTTAATAAAAAAAACCGACCTGACAACGAAGAGTCAATGTAGCCAATTAAATTTTCATGCTTTGAATATTTATATTTGTACACCATTCTGGGAATAAAATCGCTAGTATAAGCAATCACAAAAGCCTAAAACACTGTCATTAGTCTTTTTTACATTGCAGAAGCAAGATAACGTACATTAGACACTACGGCGGCGTAGGTTATGGCCTTAAGAATACCATACCAAGCCCCTATGTCTTCCACCCGTTCCGCCAAGGGGCGCCTGGCCTGCGTCACAAATTTATAAGCGTCCAATCGAATTTCGGCAATGTTGTTCAGCAGGGCGCAGAGGGGAGCGAGGGGAAAGGCTGCCACGAAGAGTGTGATGAAACCATACTGCAGTACTGCCCAGAAAAAAATATTAATTACCGGATATTTAAGCTTTTAAAGACGAGGCCTCAACACTCACAATACTTAATACATTTCAGGACAAGTTGTACCTACTTATACTTAAATGTTAGTTATTGAGAATTGGACTCCAATTCTAGACTCCGGGGAGTAAACTCTACCAAGGACAGTACTGTTAGTGTACCAAAAAATGACCCTAAAGTGAAATTTAAACCAGCAGATACGTCACTATTTGCGTCACTCCCTTGGAAACGTTCTATACTCCCCAGCATCAACAATTTGAACCCAAATCGAACAGTCGCATTCCCTTTTCGTTATCGTCTCTGCCCTGATCAAAAACGAACTTACTCATTTCCAAATATTCATCAAACAAGGCGAGTCTCCCAGGGTCCTGTAAATGGTAGTCCTCTTCCCATCGCGTATGCTTCCTGCTCAAGTCTTTGGTGTTCGATCTATGAGATCTGTAGCGCCACCAGTTATAGAATTTCCTGCAAAAACCTCCAGCAGTATTATATATGTAATTATAGTCAAAGTAAACTTACGGATTGAAAATTTCAACAAAATTATTCAAAATTTGTTTGCCTATCATTATTATGGCCAGTTGTATACACAGTTCGCTGAGGCAACCGGCGGGGTCGCATATGTCCCCTTTAACGCGGAAAAACTCCGATTTTCTGCTGGTGGTATCCCCCGGGTAGTCGAAAAACCTGCCCTAAAATTTCACGCATCCAGGACCATTTATTTGATTTTCTTTAGCAGCTACCTACCTTGAAGAACGCTATATAAATCAACGACGAATAAAAGTTAATGAACTCAAAGAGGAAAATCTTAAAAGTGTAGGAGTCTTCGTATTCTGTGGTTGTCCTGGGGCTTTCCAAATTGGTCAGGTAAATTGCCAGCTTATGGTAACCCTAAAACATCGTTTTAGTCCATCCACATGGTAACCAGACTATTATACATCAGCTTACTCTAGTTAAAGACATTATAAAGATAAGATTAATGATTGCAGCACTAACAGACGTCACTATTTTGGCGTGGTTTTTCAGAAAAAAGTTCTGACTTCCATAGATGATTGTTACCAACGACAGTCTATAGATTATTGTCCCCAATACGGCACCAAGCACAACAAATAACTGAAAACTGGAACTTAAAATTTGCCATTGTTTCTAAAGTGTTGACTCTCACCATGAAGAATACGGCACTTCCTGTTATAAACATACGCCAGACCTTCTGGGAAGTCGGAAGGTACGGTTCTTTCTCTCTGGTCACCGGGTTCGTTCTGAAGGTTTTGACACTCGTTTCAAACTCTTTAATAACAAAGCCAATTGAAATAATAATCTACCACAAATAGAACACACTCACCTGGCCTTGGCTCCTCATCCTGTTCGGTAGCTTGCAGATCCCACTCCCATTGTATTACACTCTGCTTCCTTCTCCACAGCTCCAAGAAAATCGTGGCTGAAATACTCCTCTTTTACTTTCGCAGTATAAAATGCATGAAAGTTGCTTACCCCACAAACTCATAAAGATAGAAAAAAACACTGTCGCCGGATTGTCGAATAAGTACGTAAGCTTAGCGAATTTACAACTATCTACTAGTTTAGTATATGAACAAGCCTTGTCGCACAAGGGGCATAGAGTAATGTTGCCGGGACCACTAGGGTCGCAGATCTCGTGCCTAAAACATCCACCAGTCAGTCTCAAATTCTCAAACAATATTAGACCAAACACACCTTACTTCGCAAAAGTTTGCTCACGTGCATTATACGAGAAGACACACTGGTGCAGAAACTCTAAACACGCTAGTTAAGACACACACTATATAAAACACATATGGAAAAAACTGGCAACTTTTTGGTTTTTTGAGTTACCCCTGCTTACGTGGCGGTATTGTCTTCGCCCTCCATAGTCAAGACGCCGTACATGAAGCACAGGGTGCCCACGATGGCCGGCGAGATGAGCATTTTCGTGTAAAAGCCCAGCCAACAGAAGTAAAGCCCAATTTTGTCTCCGAAATATTTTCTTACCAAGTTGAGCGGTTGGCGTTTCAGCATTTTTCCGAAGTTTGCCCATTCCAGGTAGAGTAACTAAAATGAGCAAATAATACAATTTTTGTTTGATGTTTGTGGCTTCAGCGCACAGAAAAATAATAATTTAAATTAATGTAAAAGTAGGCTTTCAGCAGGATTTGAACCAGCGACCTTCTGTCTTGGTAATTGCATCCTTCCGCTGTCCGCTGAAGCCACAAAACATCATTTGCAAAATTATTACGGACGTTAAAATATACAAATAATATAATTTTTTAATTATTTATTCTCTTGGACAAATAAGTGTTACTGACGAAGCCAACTTGATGTTGATGATACAATACAATACAGACTTAAAAGCATTAAATTCCCTTTATCCACTAACCTCCCCTCGATTCAGTTGGTATCCATACAAATCAAAATTGCGACAATTTGGGAGGAAAAAGGTGCTTTGCTTAGTCATATTTAAATAAAACTAAAATGAAGTAATGTAACAAATTAATAATTTTGTACGAAGAAGTTGAGGAACACTTTTGACAAACGAAACGTCGCCGAATGAAACCAAAGGTTACTTGTGGTAGTTTATAAAGTTTTATTAATACTGTTACGCCCGACCCGTCGGTCAATAGAGATTCGGGCCGAAGCGGCAACGCCGAGCGCCAATCGCGACTCCGGGAACCCATCTAGAATAAGCGAGAACAGTCGCCTACGTTCTCGAAAGTACAAGAGTGTGTTCAGGCCGGGTATATAAACCAGCAAGCCGCGCGAGATAAGATCGAATAGAGAGTGCAGTGTAGTAAATAAGCGAAATAAGCGGACAAGCGAATAGTGCGAATTGTTAGTAGAGAGTAATTGTGTTTTAATCGTGTTGTAATAGTTAAAAGTAAATAAAGTGTGTAGTTAATTGATGATAAATTATTGGAACCCGTATCTCGTAACAATACATAATGGGATACTCAACATTCGATTAAAGCATGAAAAAGGAAAATACATTTCAAGCAAGAAATAAGCAGAAAGAAAGAGCTATAAAGAGTTAGTGGAAACAGCTCAAAAAGTGATGGAGGAACAAAACAGTTAGAACACAAAAGTATATAAAAGTTGTGGAAATAGACAAAAGAAAAAAAGAAAATGGGAAAGAGAGTTAGAAATATATTCAGAGTGTCCGGAAACTAAACAAACAACCGAAGACAGCATATTCCAGAGATGTTTTCATGCCGATTTGTGGTCTTATCCAAAAATGTCGCCTAAGGAAGCTTGACGCTTTGAAGATTGAAGAAACCTTTGACATTGTTTTTTTTTATAACTTCTTAGATTGTTGTTTTTTTTATCTAGAAAAACCATACTTGGGTTATGTGTTAATTCTTACATGGCGAGCTTATAATGTAAAAATAATCCTTCAGTTGCTACCACAGGCGTCACATCTGGGGAATCAACCAATATTTTTAATGAAACTTTTAATGTATTTGACCTAAAATACTACAAAGTTTTCGATTTTGATATTAAAAATACCAAAATATTAAAGACATAAAAAATATTATTAAAAATGTCAGTTGACCCCCCAAATGTGCCGCATATGCTAGCAACTGGAAGATCTCTTTTACATCATACATCATGTAAGAATGAACACATAACCTAAGTTTGGTTTTTCTAGATTAAAAACAATCTAAGAAAATAAAAAAAAACACTAAGTCAAAGGAGAAAACAAAAAATAAAAAAAAACACGAGCTAGAGCTTCACAGACAAAGTTCAACTAAAATAAAAAATATAACAATGAACAGTAAGAGCCCTTTAAAAAAACACTCACATATGGAGAAAAAATACCGTATTAAGACATATTATAAAGAAAAATATGGTGAATAAAACAACAGAAAAGTCTGAGAAGAGAAGGGGACAGTAATGAGATTTAAGACTTCAAATAAACAGAAAACTGAAGAAAGTAAAGCTGCTACCACAATGTCAAAATTTAAACAAAAATTAAGTTAAAGGACGAAAATACAAAACGAGAGATAGCACAGTGAAGTGTTAAAAGAACAGTTTCGGAAAAGAAAATATCGAAAAAATTCAAGAAGGAAACTTTAAACAGCAAAAAATGTATGAGATAACAGAAAAAAGTTGTTTATGGATATGTTTATGGAAAACATGTTTATGTAGGTTGTAATATGCGTAAACTTGATAAAAGCAAGACATGAATAAGGAAACACAGAAAAATACTAACATAAGAAAAAATAAGAAAAATAAAGCACATTACCGCTAAAGAACCAAACTAAAAATAAAATAACGTTTATAGTATGTCATTACATAAAGACCAAGAAAAGGCGAAACAGAAATAAAAAACAAATGACAGAAACGCATACTAAACAGAGAAACAAAAGAAAACATACGAAATAAAAAAACTTAAAGAGAACAGCAAAATCGCGAAATAACAGGTGAATAGGATTGGAATTTCGTAAGCCATAAAAGATACGTACAAATTTGGCATAAAACCGCCTGTAGAAAACAAATTCAAGAATTTTAAGAATGAAACAAAAAATCATTGAGAAATCGATTTAATAGGTAAGGAACAAATTAGTTAGAGAACAAGAGGAGGAAGAAAAACAAGAAGAACAAGAGGAGGGCAAAAATAATCATACAAAACAGACTTTAACAAGATTGAAGTGAAAAAAATAGTCTTGGTGAGCTGTCTGCGCTGCAAAAGTCCCTTAAATGCGGAGCTTTCAAATCAACTTTTTTAGGATTTAAAAAAAAAATCACTTTTAATCGACTTAATTTGATGCGAAAAAGTTTGTAACGTCCTTAAGAGATAGCAATCTTCCTACTTCGATGAAAAACAGCATAAAAAAATCCGAAATTATTTTTTAAATCGTCTAAGGGGGGGGGGGATATTACGTCTTTTTCTCAGTTTCCAATCTTTGACCGTCTGTAACTTGAAGCCATCGATCTGGCTCCAACTGTTTTTTCCTGTTGTTGATGTTATCTTTCCCCACCCAACAAACGAGTCTCATTGGTTCAATAAAATAAGAAAAAAAAAAATTTACTTACCCTACGTTGCAATATAGTCCCGTCGCTCTCAGGTTTTTCCCATTTGCCCTCGTGAAGTGGAAAACATGATAAAAATGTGCCGTTATTTAGCAGTCTTCTTATTCCAACCTGTCCATTAAGAAACAATAATATCACAAGTAAGGCAGTCACTTAACAACCAAAAATTGTACCTTGTCAGTATCGTCAAATTTGGCTCGCAATAGAATTTGCATCACTATTAAGCTTCGTTGCGCGCTGGAATAGTTGGTGGCCCTGTCTTTCACCACAAACCTACAAAATTTAAAAAAATTAGACATTACACTTTAACGCTTTCAACCACTTTACTGTTCTTCTCGATCTCTGCCTTCGGTGGCGTCATAAAAAGACGGCTCTTTTGGTATTAATTCATGATTATATTCGAAAAATTCCTTCCAAGCTTTTTGCCATTTTTGTCCTAAAGTCATACCCTTGTTCTGGTCCTTTTTATCATCCTAAAAAACCCATTTCTGTTTCTTTACCTACAAAGGCATTGCAACAACCTTCTTACCCAAGCCTTAACCGAAATGGTAATAAACCTCTTCACGGGCAACTTCAACCCCATGAGTGCAGCGTAGCGGGTCTTGGTTTTCCAAGGCAGATGAATCTTTAGGAACCACGTTTTGCCATCGAACGACAGGTCTTTGTGTTCCAGTTCCAGCTCCAAACCTTCCTTTATTAGGTTCTCCTAAGATTAACAAAAACAAACTTTGAAGTCTTGCCCATTTGTCTACCTATATGGGCTACCTGAAACACCTTCCTGTGGTCTCGTCTTTTGGCCTCGGCCTCAGTCATGACGCCCAGCTCTTCTTCCTCGTAAACAAGCACCATATCGATTTTCCTCCGACCATCTCGGAAAAATAAGCTGTCAGGGTTTAGATTCTACGGAAAATTGGTAAGTATTGAGATCTAAAGCGGTTAGAGTCACCTTATTAATGAATAGACAAGGTAAACGAATGTTGACTTCTAATCGAACGTTAATGAATGAACAAACAGATCAAAAAGCTGTAATTTGAAATATGAAACTTTATATTTTTTTACAGTGTAAATGGTTATTATTTAGTAGGCAAAACGCTTTTAGTTCTTATCGACTCGATCAGTTTTATGTCCTATTCCAGGAAAATCAATAATAAAATTGCATTTGTATAATATTATCTAGTAACTTGCGTCTAAATATTGAATGGACAAATTGCTGATCAATAGTGGCTAATAAATCCACCCACTAAGCTTGGTAACTAAAAGTAACATTCAGTCAGGCTTGCCCCATTTCTTTTTCACTGCAAGCAAACTTTATAAAGTTTCTTAAAAAGATTTATGGACATTTATGAGAATTTAAAACTTTTGCTTTCTGGCAATTCACTACTCACTTGTGATTTTTCCGCCGGTGGTGTAGGGGGCAGTATTTCGGTGTTGGTACTAAGTTCTTCCCCATCAAAGTTTGGGACCAATGACGGAAGCGGGGTACCGGGCAATGCCACTTGCTCTTCATTGTCCAAATGGGCCCCAAAGGCGTCCTTTATACACACAGTTTTAGAAGATTTTGGCTGTAACCGAAACCATCGTATTATAAAGGTGACAAGAGAATTCCGCAAATTGAACAGTTTTAATCCAGATAACTTATGGGAGTAATTTCACTCTTATTGCGTTTGTTACGTTCATAAGGGATTGAAATCGGTTCGATCCGAGCAAAAACAGCAAAAAAAAATTACTTAGAGGTCAATTCACACGTTGTAATTGACCCCTAAGCGTTTGAGGCACATGTTGTATGAAACCTCTTCCAAGGGGGGTTAATTCAGGTTACTCAGGTTACTTATAGATTATTTTATTAATTTTTTAGTAGTCTTGGAGGTGCCAATTTACACTATGTAATTGGCCCCTAAGCGATTGAGGCACGTGTCGTATAAAACCTATCCAAGGGGGTGCAGTGCCTCATTCATAGATAATAGCTACTAGACGTCATAGCTTACTCTAGCGTAGCATATCTCCTAACCACGTCACTGTGGACGTCACCGAGACTCCTACATAAACTCAATCCCTTCAACTATTAATTTTAGGGGGCGTATTTTTAGAGACTACATCAATAAATTAAACGGTTTTGCTATATTTATCATTGTGCTTATACATACGTACATACACGAAACGAGTGTCATTGTAATTTCGACTAAAACATGTTCAATTTGTTTCCATTGACGTGGTTACTTTATCGTAATTATTCACGACAGACATGCCGCTATTAACTTTACCTTGGAGAAAGAGGAGGACAGTCGTGAGTTTTGGATTTAAAATGATTTATGGCCTGCATCAATAAAATAGGGCGTTGTTGAGGGGTTTGAAGAAACGGACTTACTTTTGAATTATTGAGCAGGGCGTGAGAGAAAAGAATGGAGAAACATAAGATCTTCCAGGCCATGCAAAAAAAGAAAACATGGTTTTATTGAACACCTTGTATATTTAGAACTAGCGAACTTATAAAGCCTCCATAAAATAAATCTTAAATCAGAAAAGAAAAAAGGAAGCTTAGTGGATTTCAATCCCGGTGGAATTATGTAGTCCCTCGTAACTGTAGTTGTAAAGTAATGTATTGCAGCGAAAAAAAGACTGAGAAATTATTTTAAAAAATCTATTTATGCAGCGATGTTTCGATCCCTATTCCGGGTCATCCATCAAACAGTCGCAAATGTAAATTGATGGTAAATAGATAATATTCATTAAAAAGTGCAACCAAATATTTTTTTAAACAAATCATTTATTCCCCAAAATACTCACCAAGCAGCACTTTAGTTACAAAAACTTATATGGCCACGTCGACTCAGGGGCTTTCACGTATTCACCACCATATCAAACACTATAGAGTGGAAAACACTGTATTATATTTACATGACGGTAGTCACGTGTTTTTCTGATCTAGATGCCTATACAAGATTAAGAAACCTGAAAGTATGGAACGTTATAGTATCTATGAGCGCCACGCCGGCGACACGTTAACGTAAAAGTGGAAACTAAAGGCTGTCATCATACCAGACCACTTATATTTTACCTTGAAGAGGGAATTATTTTGAAGTGATAATGTTGGTTTCTACCACCTTCTAATATCCTGTAGAAAATATTTAAAGTGGAGGAACTTTATGGTGTTAAGAAAGTGGCACGCGACCAACACGAATTAAATCATCGTCCTTGAAACTATCAAACGAAGGATTAAAAAATCACCGTTTGTTCTAAACAATTCGTAGATGCAACATATAGTTACTAAGCTGTGAATGTATTTTGAGTGGATAGTATTGATCTAGTATTGTTATAAAATATTTACTAGCACATAATGTATGTGTCTTACTTAAAAAAAATTCTTTAAAAGCTTTGTTTTGATGGAATTCGACCTAAAACAGAAATATTTAAAACTCAAATTTCCATGCCATTAAAATCCAGCCTGTACATCGATAAAATAACATATTTGGTACATATAGTAAAATATTCCCAGGGAACGACACAAAGTCTGGTCATTCTCTGGGAAATAATCAAAGTCTGGTCATCTAGGACGTGTTAAAAGAAGGCGATGTAATAGTAGATTATGTCACTAGGAGTAAAAGTGGGTCTTTTCGTGCTGAGCCCAGAGATTGTCGGCCGAAGCGAAGCTGAGGCCTGCAACTGGGCGAAGCACAAAAAGACCTTTTACTCCGAGTAACATATACTATTTTTTTTTCAAGCATGCAAGAAATAAGAAATCTATTTAAAAGTGGTTCAGTTTTGCAATTTTCTCTCATCCTCTTTAAGCGGGTCTAGGTACTTACCCAATTGTGTTTATTATTTGTAAAATACATAGAATATGTTAGAATCGTGGTTTTCAATGTTCAATGGTTTTAATGTATTAAATAATAACCAATGATTATGGTAAACTAAGAATTTGTAGCATTATTTTCAATACTAAATTAATAAATGTCACATTGACAGATAAATATGATGACGCGCATGACATTTAACAGACGAAATCAGAGTTCGCGAACCTATGCGATTTCGACTAATAACGGTTTCGGATGGTGCTCTTGAGTGCTTTGAGAGTATTTCTGTCCTTTGTTTTTTCAACAAGAATGTAAAGATGGCAATACACTCAGATCGGTTTATCTGGTGTCATCTATTATTAAAATAATTTTGTTGAATGAAAATCGTTTATATATGCGTCACCATGACACTAGCGGTGACTTTTGACTTTACTTTTACTGCCTAGGACTTTTTTGCTACTTTTTTGGTCTCAGGATTTGAAAGCCCACTTTAGGTGTGCGTATGGAGAAAACAAATGACGTACTTTTAGTCCGCTTGAAAAAAAAAAGTATTTATTGTTTGTCGAGTTGCAAGATAGAGAACTCTGTTCTTACACAGAGAGCACGCGACATGAATGTAGAAATATACGCCTGCTTCATAGACTACCACAAAGCTTTCGATTGCGTGCAACATCAAAAACTAGCAGAAATACTACACAGAAAAACAGGTGTGACAAGGGTGATTTACGAACTATTACAAAACTCTACTGGCATCAGATAGCTCATGTAAGGGTAGAGAACAAAACGTCGCAGGAGATAGCCATAAGAAAAGGAGGGCGACCAGGATGCATATTATCCCCGCTGCTCTTTAATCTGTACTCGGAACACATTTTCGCAGAATCTCTTGAAAACACTAGCGCTGGAATCAAAATTAATGGCAAAACAATTAGCAATATAAGATATGCCGACGATACAATCGTTATTGCCAGCAGCCTGTCTGAATTCCAGCAACTTGTGGATGTCCTTGTTGATTACAGGAAGCTTTATGCACTGCATATAAATATCCCCAAAACGAAACTTACGGTTTTCTCGGAGGTGCAAACACAAGCTGTCCTCCTTATACATGACAAGATCGTTGAGCATATATCTAGGAGCACTAGTATGTGATAGTTGCGATTCGACGAAAGAGATACTATCAAGAATCAAACAGGCCAGGAGACCGTTTATCGACATGAAAAACTTATTTATTAGGCGTGACCTAGACTTGAATCTTAGAATCCGAATGCTACGCTGCTACGTGTTCTCCATCCTCCTGTACGGCTGTGAAAGCTGGACCCTCAACCACTCGCTAGAAAAACGCATTGAAGCCTTCGAAATGTATCTTTATAGGAGAATATTACGCATATCCTGGATCGAAAGAGTACTAAACGCCGAGGTTCTTAATAGAATGCAGAAAAACAAGGAACTGATGCTAACAATCAAAGAGCGCAAACTATATTGGATACCATGTCTACCTTGTAATAAGGGGATATATGAGGTAATTCGGTTGATCATCGAGGGAAAGATTCAGGAGAAGAGGTCAATAGGAAGAATTCCTAGCTCAAGGACCTACGACGATGGCTCAGTAAAACTTCACCCGAAATCTTCAGAGCAGCTGTGTCACGTGTAATTATTGCCAGTTAGATCATCAACCTTCGAAGGGAGACGGCGCAATGAGAAGAAGAAGATAGAGAAAACAATATGACGGCATGCCGCTCAAGAAGCCAAAGTGCTGATTGGCTACGCTCCACGATTCCACGAAGTAGACACTTGATTAAATCGTGGCAGTACCGCGATTCTATAATTTACAGAAAGGTGGCGAAACAGGTTCTATCTATCTATCTACTAGGTTATATCATCACATATTCATTCCCCATTTTACTGATTACCACCTGGTATCTACGGTTCTTTCACGTGGTTGCCATTTTGGCAATAAATTTTTTAATTTTTAAGTTCGTTGGGGCCCCCATTAATGTTACTACAAATGCTACTTGAGTCCTACTCTACTTCTACAAAATTCCAATCATCAAAAAAAGCTGTCGTTTAATCTATCGGTGTTCATATTAGAAAACATCATCTAGAAGGCTATGAATTTTTGACAGAAAAGAATGGCAAAATGAAAGTAAAAACATTTTTGCCATCCCTGTCTTTTGGCACTTTTCAAATGAACACACTCTACATGTTTTCCTTCAAATGAGGATCTTTTAATACCTTTTCAGAATGTTCCTGCTGCCACGACCCACGTCGATACGCCGAATACCGGGGACTCTCCTCGATATTGTCCAGGTTGTCCTTGCAAGGGCTCCTCGCCCTCCTGGGAATATTGACCAACGACTTGGACCTGACTTTCGTGGTGCCCTCGGTGAAATCTATGCTCGGCGGGTCGGAATACGGATGCGGGGTGTGTATCCTCCCCAGGGTGTGGTGGTCTAGGGGTAGGTTGATGCTCTTGACGCTATCGTTGCTCGGCCTTCTAGAGGATGCTACAAGAACACACAGGATCTTAGGCTTAGTACCCCAGAGTCAATTATACAAGTCAATTTTGAACCCTACCTGACCAATATATTAAAAACCTGGCCAACGTTTACCGGAAAATAAATTTCTATTAAAAACTGAAAAGGAGAAAAAGAGAACAATTATAATTTGTCTAAGATGTCTTAGACATAGAAAACTATAATATAGGGTGTAAATTAAAAAAAAAAGCTCGTAGCAAGTTCGTAAAAAAATCTAAATCAAACCAATTTATGACATTTTTGACTTTCATTTGTTTTTATGAAGTCATCTCAGACCTACTGTTCTAAATCCAAGGCCTGCTTGAGGTTTTTTTAATTGAACTCACGGTATTATCACTGATAACTTTTGACAACAGGTGAATTACTATAGAAATCAAGCTTCTCACTAACAATTATGTCTAGATTGCATTTTATCGTTTTCATAAAACTGATTGTTCTTAAAGCGGCCGGTACATTCATAACTTAGACCCAAAAAGTCTAAGTTGCGCTGCTACATCTTATGATGTAGCGGAGTTAGAACAAAAAACGGAAAAACCTCTACGTTTTTGTAGAATTTACGCCGACGTTACGACGTGTATTTCAAGACTTTTCTCGACGATATTCTTCAATAAATGCTAGAATGGCCTTGAAGAAGATGTCAAATGCACGTTGAAACGTCGGCATAATTTCTAGAAAATGTAGAGGTTTTTCTTTTTTTTCACCTATATCCGCTACAACGTAACTTAGTAGTTTGGGAGGAACTTTATACCACACACTATCAGATAGTGAGCAGAAAATGCAACTTTTACTCAATATTTTAGGGTGAGTCAAATTTAAGGGCGTGTGGTGTGATAGGTACGTTATGTGATGGTTCTGACCATTTAATTTAAGTGTTAAATAAAAACGGAATGTCTTATTAATGGAAAATCTTGAAGGATAATTACAATTTAGTACAAGGAATGTAAACTTTAGGGGGGGGGGGGATAGGTGATTAATCTGGAAAACTAATGAATAAATGTCAAAAAATAGTTTGATCGGCTGAATATAGAAAGGGTGACCGTTTTTCGAGCTTAATCTTGGGATCTCGGTTATTTGAAGAAAAGAGACGTGAAGGATTCTTTCAAATCTGTCTTTTCCTCTCAAAAATTCTACTTTCAAAATAATCCACTATTTTCATTCATAATAACTACTTCAACCAACATCTGAAAAATGTGCATGTAGCGTGTTGTATACATTTTTTGTTTAATTTTGAAGATGATTCAATTATCGAATAAAAAACGGGGTGTTTCATTATAAAAATTTTCTTTAGATAAAATCGATTTAAAAAAATACCTCTGGTCTAAACACGCAAATTTAGATTTTTAATTTAAATTTAAAAATGACCGATTTCATCTAAAAATGCAAATTTGAAATTTTTGGAAAAACTAGGTTCAGATTAGGACTAAAGATCGATTGAAAATAACCTGCATTGCCTAAAGATGCAAATTTAGAGTTTATGAACAAATTAGAACAAAATTAGACCCAAAAATCGGCTAAAAATTACCTACATTGTCTAATCACTAATGTCTAATGCAGAATTGCAAGGAGATTCAGAATCTGACACAAAAAATCCAGGACCGAATTGTTCTATGTCCATGCTTGAGTTTTTAATGAACGCATGATATAATTATTGAAATTAAAAAAAACTGGTTAATAAAAACTTACCTGAAGATACTGGTAGCGTTTCATTTTCGATAAACATCTGACTCAAATCCTTGCCGTTGAGGTTGTTATAGTCCATTTTT
Organism: Taphrorychus bicolor; assembly: GCA_951812265.1. Lineage (NCBI taxonomy): Eukaryota > Metazoa > Arthropoda > Insecta > Coleoptera > Curculionidae > Taphrorychus > Taphrorychus bicolor. The sequence continues at coordinate 37,073,675 of OX638306.1, read as the reverse complement.
GCTTCCTGCACACTTTTTATTTTCAACAAAGTCATGTAGAAATCAATTCCTTAATCGACTAGTTGGGTAAAAAAACGAACACTATGTGTGAGCACTCACAAACTAAAAACTTTTCCACGTCATGCTGACAACTAACTAAGACCGGCAAATAAAACTATCCGGTAAAGTTAAAACATCTTGTTGGGGTGAAAAGCGCTCTGCGGTAACTAGCTCTATCTTGCCCTAAATGTGTGACGTATACTATGTGAGGAGCATTGCACTGCCGATCGCATCGAAGTAGCAGAACTACTGATGACAGCCGATAGTTCAATACCCAATTCCAAACTCAAACTGACCAAAACTGATCACTCGAGTTTCATTCCTCGATAGAGGGTCGTCTATCCCACATAAACGACGGTATTTATAATTAATAAAACGCCATAGAAACGAGTCATATCAACAAATGAAAATCAATTTTAACCTACATTTTACCTATATGGGTATGTGAAGATGGGCGAGGGATAAGACAGGACTCACGAATGCCATCACCTTTGTTGGTCAATTGAATTATACAAATTGAATAACAATAGTAATAGTTACCTAATGAAAAAGTAAAACATTTGGCTGATAAATATCATTTATGAGGAAAAATAATTTAAATACGTTCAAGTGAATGGAATACTTTATGATTATGCATAATAATGGTATATTTACTTAAGAACGATTAAGTTACAAAAATGGCCTAAATTTAAGAAACGTGGACTTCCCACACAAAATAGAGCGACAGTAAATATTTGATTTTAGCGTCACCGGGGTCTTCGGTCGTCCCTTTGTGGAAACGTGGTTATTTTCCCACATATAACTTTTTAATAAATATAAGCCTGACTGGAATCCTTTTTAGTACAACTGCTTCAAACGGTATATTTATACCTAAATTTGATAAGAGTCTAAAACGTATATATTTTCAATAAAACGCAATAGTGAATGGGGGCCACGTCATCAAGCTAACTGGCTGGGCAGAGATTTTGCATGTAGAACAATTTAAAACCCAATCCCGTTACATTTGCGTTCGTCCTAACGTTGATTACGATTGGACCGGTACTTGTATCTGAAAAAAAAATTACATGAAAAGCGGATTGAAACCAATGGAATAAACTAACATTACATTTGAACAAAGCATGCGTAGTCATATAGTTGATTGTGAAGTACGTCATTTTTTTCTCACAAAAATTCTTCTTTTCAGATGAACGCCACATATATACAGGGTGACGCGATCGTGTGATAAAGTTCCATATGGTTGTTATCTTTTTTTTTCTTTATACATAGAAGTTGTTCATGATGATCAGGTTAGTTCCACACCCTGTATATGTCATCATATTTGAATTTTTCGTAATTTTTTTTTTTTGTAAAATTTGCATGTGAATCAATGCGACGTTGCTAACTTATTTAACGAAATGTTCTAAGTAGTGGGAAAACGTACATCTTAACTCTCAGCGACAATTGCAAAATTACTTTTAGTACAAAATTACTTTTAGAACACAAAACACATTACGTGCCCAATTGACAAAAACAAAACCACACAATGAAAACGAATGAACAAAAAATGTCATACAAAAAATGATTCTACATGTAGGTTTCGGTAACCGTCCATGTCATGACGGTTATCCCTATGACTTTAATAAGATATTACGGAAATATTAAATTTCTTGCCTTCTGTCAAGAATGGTGAAATCTATGCGATGACCTAACTTGTCTCACCTGTCTACCGATTTAATGCGCAGGTGACGTAACTAACTGACCACTAATTCACTTATTTTTGTCATTTCGTTACCTCTGTAATCTTCATCTTTTTATACTTTCAGGACATATTGAGAAGATAAGAAATGTCAAAGTTAGATTTGAAATGAATTAGATAGTGAATGGTTTCTAGGCGGTTAATTGAATGGTGGTGGAACAAATGATTTGTTTTGATTGGTTGCCTGCACTTTCCCGCGCTATTCTGCAACCAATGGCGTCATTGCGAGTCATTTTCGATGCGCAGTAATCAAAGGCGCTTTACATTGTCTCGTATGGACATAATTAATCCTTTAGATGTCGACTAATCTTGGGCTTCACCGATATATCCGCAACAAAAAAACTGACATACGTATAAAGGGAGAGAGCGACCAAATCCTACATATAAAAGGGGAAATTAATTTTCCTGCCACTTGAGAAGGATGACCAACTACCATATGGACAAGAGGAAAAGCAATCACCAGCTACTGATGAAAAAATGACAAGAAAGAAGACCAGCCATCTTTTTCGGGAAAACCAAGGCAAGGCCGAAGGCGATACCAAAATGTTTGGCTGGAGGAATGTTGAAGACTAGTGTTTGATAGTGGAAAGCCACTCTACACAAAACTTAACAAAAATGGGTGTTTTTAGATACAAGATCATCCAAGTCGACTTGCTCCTAGAGAAGTCCTCCTTCTAGCAGGATTCCTCCTTCTAGCAGGATAAGGAAGTTCTCGCTTGAGCATAGATAATAGAGAAGGAATAAAACCAAGGCAACAAAATCGGTCTTAAATTTCATCAGTCCCAAAATTTATCCTGTGTGATGAACAGCAAATAATATTTGATTTTAAAAAAAAATCAGCTTTATTGGATCTAACTATGTGAAAACAGGATAAGACTTATCGCCTGGCTCTCCAGCTTTCCGGGTCTTTTTGTAGGTGTTCATCTAATAAATCAGCCTTTATTGTCCATAAATAGTAATAAAAATGACCATAATTCATTAAACTTGTCATCACTACAGCAATTAGTTTCATTTGATGAGGACTCAAGGAGGCATCTTTTAGGTAAATGATTGCAAATTTCAAATGAATTTTAATATTGATGAGTAATTACAAGAAAGAATTTAGATCACTTCCCTTCCTTTGTCCTTTGACCTCGGAAAAAAGTATAAAAGAAGTTGAAATTTCATACTGAAGGAGAATAAGAGTTACCTGATAACTCTGCCCCATTGCAGGGACAAGAATTAGTACTTTTTTCGGCGCGTTACTACAGTGAAGTGTCAAAATTCTCAGTTTTTAATAATCAGAAGGTGGCCAACAAGTAAGTCTGTTAAGCCAAAATGTTAACTAGCCATTGTTCGAACGTTACATTTAAATATGCTTCGTATATTAGTTTCGGTGGAGTTCCTAGGGGCACACACCGTATGTTCTTGAATTTTACAAAATAGTTCCAGATAGCAGGGCATTTCCTGCAAGGCGTCGAAAGAGGCATGCCATAAAGTTATGGGTGACAAAGGGCATCAGAGTCCCCTCGAAGAACATGTGGTCTTTTAATTATTTGAAAAAGTTTTTTCAGGAAAATTTAGATATTTTAGTTAGGCTGTCTAAGAACATATCGATGGCTAATTTCTAACATGTCGTAAACCACATTTTTTTCCATTTCGCGTTAAACATGATTTCGAGTATTTTGTGTCGTTGCCGAAGTAATTCTAAAACCTCGAAACCCTTGAGCGAATAGGAAAGCAGCAATGCGAGGTTTAAATTTTGCCGTATCATGACTGGTCGCTCACGTAAAAGCAACTTGTCGTATCCTGCAGAAACCACGGTTAAACGACGGTGTGTTTTGTGATTTGTACAACTTGTGTTGATAAATGCTCTAAAATGGTAAGTAATTATTTTAAATCATGTGTTTTACTTGAAGTGACATTCCCTTGTATGAACAGTATTAAAAATATTTACTAATGTACCAAAGATGCCTCAGAATTGGCAGGAATAGTTGAGTTAGGGTATACGACCTATTAGAACAACGGTAAATGCATGCTTTTACGTTTTCCAATTGATTTATACGCCTTTTTCGAATTCTGTTTGTAGCTACTTAATAATTATAAACAATAATATTGTTACGATTCGCAGCAACGCCGCATGGGAGGCGGGGCAACGCGTGTTGGTTGGTGGAGCTTCGCTACCTATCCGCGCTGCGTCATGGCTGACACTAGTGATTTATTGCTCGGTTTAATCTAGAAGGCAGTTGTTTACAACCTTTTTTTTATGTGAGATTATTCAAGAATTCTTATAAAGAACTTTCTAGGTTTTTCTGTAATTTTAGGATTGTATATATAAGGCGCATAGAGCGCGCGAAGAGTAGTCTTATTTTAAGCGAGCTATAAGTAAGCTAAAGTTACGAAGCGATAATAGGAGGCTATAAAGTGTTAAGTAGTGAGTTATTTAGTAGTCGAGTGTATTTGTGGAATAAATAAATAGTGTTTTGAGGCAGCTGCAAAAGCTAATGGCTGGTCCGAGCCCCAGAAAACTACATCATTAGTGGTAGCACTTCGTGGAAAAGCGGCTGAACTACTCCAATCTCTGTCGGCAGCTGATCAAAGTAATTATGCTGTTTTAGTACACTCTCTGCAACTACGATTTGGACACGAGCACAAAGAAACCGTGTTCCAAGCCCAGCTGAGGATGAGACAGCAGAAGTCAGGTGAATCCTTACAAGAATTTGAGGCGGACATAGACAGACTAATTCACCTGGCATACCCATCAGCCCCTGAATGTTTTCAAACGCAATTTGCGCGGAAAGCTTCATTGAGGGAGTTCGAGATAGTGACATGAGATACCACTTACGTCTAGTAAGGCCCAGGAATATCAGCGAGGCACTAGTTCGGGCCCTGGAATTCGAGGCGTCATGAGTGTCATCTAGTTCTTCTCCACGTGTAAGAATGGCAACTTGCGATGACGAGGAGGATACGTCAAGGACTGAATCCATGGCAAGTTTACATAAAACGATTAAGGATATGGCAGTCAATATACAAGCCCTGTTGGGAAGGACGCCTCGATCAACAGACAATCGGGGCATAAAATGTTTTAACTGCGGCAGACTGGGTCACATCAAGAGTAACTGCCGTAATAGGGCAAGAAGTCCGTCGCCGTCGTTTAGAAGACCGAGAGGCGACCAAGAACGCCCTAGGAAAACTAATTCCGGTCAATGCAAGGGGGCAATTGACCGGGCCCGTTAAGACCCCCAGCATCATTAAAGTCAATAATTTGGGTGGCAAAAGTCTTACAGTGGCCGGACGCATTAAGGGACAGAAAATCCAGATTACCATCGATACAGGAGCAGATGTGACCATTGTAAGGCCAGATAAACTTGTCGGATATACCATACAACCATTGCCCAATCCTATTATGTTAAAATCAGTCACTGGAGAGTCTTGCCCTATAGACGGAGAAGCCGATGTCACCATCATTATTGGAGAAAGAGACTCGAAGTTCGGCATAAAGTGTTGGTTGCCAGGATCAAAGACGAGTTTATTTTGGGAATGGATCTCATCAGGAAACATGGATTCTCCTATGATCACAAACGGAATATTCTCACATTTGGAGACGAGGAGTTTGCATTAACCAATGGAAATGTGGAAACTAGGGTCCGTCTACTGGTGGTGGAAGATGTGAAAATTCCTCCAAATTCAGAACAAATTATCACAGTGACTTCTGAAAATGATCCTGGGTGGTCCATAGGACTTATAGAACCTAACCTGGATTTGACGACTGAAATCATGGTAGCACGAACTTTGACCGACACGAAGAAGACTATGCCAGTACGAGTTGCAAATATTGGAGAAAAGACCATCAAGCTCAAAGAAGGAACAGTTCTTGCCAATTATGAGCCTGTGCAATGGGTATGCAATTGTGTCGAAGCAGAGACATCCAAAGTTAAATCTTCTAACCAAGCTTCCCCAGAGGTTATTGATGCTTTCAAACGACATTGGAGTCATCTGTCAAGGGAACAACTTCAATCTGCCATAAAATTTGCTATGGATGAATCTGATATGTTCAACTTCAAGAGCAACGACAGTCAAACTGATTTAGTTGTCCATAAGATCAACACAGGAGATGCCCAGCCAATACGACAACACCCACGAAGGGTCCCTCTGGCTAAACAACAAGAAGTTAACAGTTTGCTGAATGAAATGTTAAAGGAGGGCGTCATAGAAGAATCATCTAGTCCATGGTCGTCGCCTGTGGTTCTTGTTAAGAAGAAAGATGGTTCAACGCGGTTCTGTGTTGACTACAGGAAACTTAATGACGTGACCAAGAAGGACAGCTACACATTGCCACGTATAGACGACACCTTACCAACTTTATCGGGATCAAAGTGGTTTTCCACTCTAGATTTAAAAAGTGGGTATTGGCAAGTAAAGATTGCCCCCGAAGACAAAGAGAAAACTGCATTTTCTACTAGTTCTGCGCTATACCAGTTCACTGTTATGCCTTTTGGATTGTGCAATGCTCCATCAACTTTCGAGCGACTAATGGAACTTGTTTTGAGGGGGCTGACTTGGAAAACTTGCCTGGTATACTTGGATGACATAATTGTCATGGGACGTAATTTTGACGAGCATTTGAAGAATTTAAGAGAAATCTTCAGCAAGTTACGGAACGCTCACCTAAGGTTAAACTACAAGAAATGCAGCCTTTTCCAAAAGCAAGTCGAGTACTTGGGGCATACTATCTCAGAACAAGGCATTAAAACTAGCCAAAGTAAAATATGTGCCATTAAAGAATGGCCAGTTCCCCGAGACAAACACGAAGTAAGGAGCTTTTTGGGACTATGTACTTACTACAGGAGATTTGTAGAGGGATTCGCCGACATCGCAAAACAGCTGCACAAATTAACAGAAAAGAAAACACCGTTCTTGTGGAACCATGATTGCAGTCAGGCCTTTGCAAGGCTTAAAGCTGCCCTCTGTTCTAGTCCAATCTTGGCTTACCCTATAAAGGACGGACTATTTATTCTGGACACGGATGCAAGTAACTGTGGTCTAGGTGCAGTACTCTCTCAAAGACAAAACGGACAAGAGAAGGTCATTGAGTACTACAGTAAGACTTTAAGTAAGCCAGAAAGAAACTATTGCGTCACTAGAAAGGAGCTGTTGGCCATCGTTAAAGCAGTCGAACATTACCATCGCTACTTATATGGAAAAAGGTTCCTGATTAGAACTGACCATGGAGCCTTGAAATGGTTATTACAGATGAAAAACTCTGAAGGTCAAATAGCCAGATGGATAGAGCGCCTGCAGCAGTACGATTTCCAAATTGCACATCGACCAGGAAGGTCTCACGGAAATGCCGATGCATTGTCTAGACGGTCATGTAAAGAAGATTGTCGGCATTGTCAAAGAATTGAGCAGCGTGAGAGACTTCCTTCTGTACGGAGAACGTCGGTGGAAATAAACGATGGCTGGACCACACAGACCCTTCGAGAAGAACAAATGAATGATCCAGATATTGGACCCATCCTCTCTGCAAATACTGACGACAAGAGACCAGATTGGTAAGAAATTGCTGGTAAAAGTCCAAACCTGAAAGCGCTATGGGCGCAGTGGCACTCTCTTAAAATAGAAAATGGATTACTGAAGAGAGCGTGGGAGAGTCCGGATGGCAAGACCGTAGTCAGTCAGTTGGTTGTTCCTGGTAGCAGAAAATCGGACGTACTACAGGAAATGCACGACGGAACCAGTGGAGGTCATTTTGGGGTCAATAAAACCTTGGACAAAATTAAAGAGCGGTTCTACTGGGTGAATTATCATGTTCAATGTTCTGCAGATTTGGAGTCCCTCATAAAACTTCATTCTGATCAGGGCCGAAATTTTGAATCGGCTGTTTTCCAGAAGGTCATGGAACTTCGGAATTTGCAAAACCAGGACAACTCCTTTGCATCCACAGTCGGATGGGATGGTAGAGAGATTTAATCGGACCATGGAACATCACCTGTCTAAAATGGTGGCAGATCATCAGCGTGATTGGGACCAACATCTACCTCTCATGTTGATGGCATACCGAGGCTCTACGCATGAAGCCACTGGTTATACTCCGGCGAAAGTGATGTTCGGGAGGGAAATGAGGCTTCCTGCGGATTTGATGTATGGAACACCAGAAAAAGAGTCGCTCAGCTCTGAGAATTTTGTGGAGGAGCTTAAGGAGAGGCTGAACAATGTTCATGAGCAAGTCAGGAATAAACTGCGGATATCCAGTGATCGAGCCAAAGCAAGATATGACTTACTAGCTAACTCCCGCGGCTTCCAGGATGGTGATTTGGTGTGGCTATACAATCCGCGGCGAAAGGTGGGGAAGTCGCCCAAACTTAGCCAAAAATTGGGAAGGACCTTATACAATTATAAAGAAGATTAATGATGTGGTGTATAGGATCCAGTGGACCCCCAGGGCAAAGATGAAGGTCGTTCATTTGGATCGATTAGCACGATACCATGGAACTCTATCTGTTCGGGACGAACAGCCTTAGGAGGAGGGCAATGTTACGATTCGCAGCAACGCCGCATGGGAGGCGGGGCAACGCGTGTTGGTGGGTGGAGCTTCGCGGCCTATCCGCGCTGCGTCATGGCTGACACTAGTGATTTATTGCTCGGTTTAACCTAGAAGGCAGTTGTTTACAACCTTTTTTTTATGTGAGATTATTCAAGAATTCTTATAAAGAACTTTCTAGGTTTTTCTGTAATTTTAGGATTGTATATAAAAAGCGCATAGAGCGCGCGAAGAGTAGTCTTATTTTAAGCGAGCTATAAGTAAGCTAAAGTTACGAAGCGATAATAGGAGGCTATAAAGTGTTAAGTAGTGAGTTAGTTAGTAGTCGAGTGTATTTGTGGAATAAATAAATAGTGTTTTCGTGTTAAATCGTTGCACTGGAATTTTTGAACCCTGAGTTCGCAACAATATTATTAACGTTAATTTTTTCTTAAAGTTTTTCTAAACCAATTTTAATTTTTGTGTTAGATGAGAAGTCGAGGTAAAAAAATTGTGGAGTTGTGCATGGAAAACTTACATACTAACTTGGAATATGAATGCGAAGTTGTGGATAACAGATTAATCACTTGTAGCAGCAGTTTGGATGAACAGGAAAAAATTGTGGCCGATAGTGTCCTGAGCACAGGTAGGTTCTACTTTAAGATCCTATTAGGCCCATAGCTAAAATGTTTTATACAAAGCTCCAATTCAGTGCTGCCAACCTCGGCGTTGCATATTACCGTATTTTCATCTTCAAATTACCGTATTTGAGAAAAAGTTACCGTACACGTTACAATTTACAGGTTTCTACATTCTAAGTGATTTCGTGGCGTTGTCATTTGGTATTCCCGAATTTCTAACCATGAGTTTTTAAAACGCTACAACGGTAAGAAGCAGGAATGTATCATGCTATGATATAATCAATGAGCAATTACTAAAAATTGTTTTACATGAGCTCTATGTTTGGATTTCGTTTTCTTTGACGAGCCAGGCTCAGAATCACTACCACCACTCACATTAGTATCATTACCGGACATATTTATTTATTATGAAGTCATAAACAAAAGCAAAAGAAAACTGAAATAGCTGCGAGTACCCAATCACAATAGTGCGAATACTTCGAACTTCGAATGCAATATATGCCCGAAGGCGCATAAAAAAAACTCTCTGCGTATCAGCGTCAGCAAGAACAGGGAACAGGCGATAACATCTCCTAATTTCGCTTTGGAAATCCCTTTACCATGCGTAGTTACAATTACCGTACATTAGGGTACGGTACTCATGTTTGGACCGTATACCGTATTTGCATCACATTTAGCGTACAAGTACGGTAAATACCGTACGGTTGGCAGCACTGCTCCAATTGCTTCGAGACTAAAACATATAAACACTTTCTTTAGGTAAATCGACTCCCAGCAATAATAGCTTTTAAGCTCATTTTAATACTAATGACAATGACATTATTTGCCTTCCATGTAAAGGTATGTAATGGTATATATAATGTCAGTGTTTTAGCAATTTAAATTAAATTTTCCAGATGTTGAAATTGACGGAACACTTCCAGAACTTAATGTAAGCGAAATTGAAAGCGCACTCTGCGATTTCACGACGAGCAGAACTAAAGTTATAATTTTTCCAGAAGACAAAGCTAGTAATGAAGCAAGAATGCATGAACTAATAGTTATTTATTATGTATTATGAGCGAAAAGTACAACTTTTCCACTCGGAGAAGGAAGGTTGCTCGTTTTGCTCGTAACACATACAACATTTTTTCTACAAACAATATCAATTAATAAAATACATTTTATTACTACGGTATACGTAGTTCCCAACTGATATTATTATAATATTCAAATTAAACTCACAATGACGTTTGAAATCTTTGTTTGAGAGGTGGTAGTTCCATATTGACAGCAAGCCGATGAAAGTATCGCGCTCTGCCCGAAGCAGCACGTGATAAAGTAAACTCGAAAAAGGTTTACTTTTTCATCGTCGTTTGAAAGCGTAAATGTGTCATTATTAGGCGTTTGTAGAAAAAAAGAAATTAAACTAAATATTCATATTAACACAAATTTGACTAATTTTCAGTCACGGTCCAGGGAATGAATCTAGACATCTCGACGCCGATTCAACAGTGATCATCAATAATAATTCATCTAATGAAATTGAAGAAGAAAAGGCGGTTGACGATCCTGATTGGGAACCTGATGGCCACATCATCAATAATTCATCTAATGAAATTGAAGTCGAAAAGGAGATTGAAGATCCGGATTGGAAACCTAATGGTTCAGCTAAAAAAACTGATCCAAGCAAAAGTCATATTACAACAGGACATGTAAAGAAAGTTAGGAGGAAAAAAGCAGCACCTGAAGAATGGGAAAAGAACAAATGCAAACAATTACGAATGCTGGGAAAAGAGTACCTATGATATACCCGGAAAGATGGATCTGTGAAACAAGATATTCTTAGGGCTGCTCGAAAAGTGAAGGATGGTTGTGTAAATGGAGCCTTCTGTAAGAAGTCGTCAAAAAGAAACTGCGATAAATTCTCGGCACCAAATAGAGATGAGCTGTTTCAATTATTCTGGCAAATGTCCTGGCAACAAACAAATTTACCTGCTAAGTTTAGTCATTTACCAACCAAAAAAGAGATGCTACGTTCAAGGACCTTCCAGAAGACAAGGAACATTTTGCTATCACTTAAGGCTACGTAATGAAAATCTTCAAGTTTGTAAAAAGATGTTCTTAGAAACACTGGGATTAAATGAGAAAATGGTACAGACCTGGGTTCTTGCAAGTCAAAATCATGGATTGACGGAGAGAGAGGAAGCTAAGAATGATAGGATAAATACTCAACGACGTCGCTCCAATTATTTTGAAACAACTGGTAAACAGATAAGTTATCTCAAATCATTTTTTCAACTTTTACCAAAACTTAATTCCCATTATTGTCGTAAGGACTCACATAGGCTATATTTCGAACATCCCTTTCAAACTAAAACCGAAGTCTATGAAGTTTATAAAAAGAAATGCGAGGAAGACAAGCAAACCCCTGTTTCAATTACCACATTCAACAAAGTTTCTGACAGTGAAAATTTGGCATTGCACAAACCAAAGAAGGATCAGTACGATACTTGTTTAGAGTACAAATCTAAACAAATAAGTGAAGAGAAATATCAGGGTCATTTATTAAGAAAGACGCTAGCTCAAGACGAGAAAATAAAGGACAAAGAGAGAGCAATTAATGGTGAGATTTACCTTTTCACAATGGATGTTCAGTCAGTTAAGCTGTGTCCTGTTATCCTAGCAAAGTTTATTATAAAACTAGATTGCAAGTCCACATTTTCACTATTTGCAACTTATCCACACATCAGTGCACGAATTACGTCTGGAATGAGTGTGAAGGTGACCTACAAGCATCTGTGTTTACCTCCTGCATTATCCATCACCTCGAAGAGCACTGCTTATCAGAAAAGAAGAATAATAAAATTATATTCTCGGACGGCTGTGGATATCAGAACCGAAATACGACATTATCTAATGCATTGAGGTTCTTTTCCACAAAATACGAACAATCTATAGAGCAAAACTATCTTGAGAAAGGACATACGCAAATGGAGTGTGACTCCACTCGTGCACTTGTGGAAAGAAAGCTGAAGGGTCGTGACATTATATTACCTTCTCAATACGCAGAAATAATTCGCGAAGCTAGAAAAAATCCTTTCCCACTTGATGTGAAATACATCTCCCATGACTTTTTTCTTAAGTACGATGATAAAAATATGAATAGATTTGAATCAATCCGACCAGGAAAAATCAAAAGCGATCCATCCGTGACAGACTTGAGGTGTCACGGTTGGTATCGGAATAAATAAAATAATGGATATCCGATGGAATAATAAAATTTTGCCACAACGCGCCAAATTACCGCCGCTTCTAAAAATTCAAAAATACAAACCTTTGTTTTGTATGAGGCTACCACTCAAAGAAAGAAAATGGAAATATCTAAAAGAATTAAAAGGTGTTATTAATTTAAATGTCCATAGTTTTTATGATAATTTGCCTCATGTTTCTACAAAGAACTCTTGAACTAACTTAATAATATTATCATTATTAGGCTTTTATGAGCTAATTGTATTCTTTTATTATTTTAAGCACTGTAACTTTTGATATTTAAAAAAAAAAAAAAATGTAGGATCTTTGAATACGACATCGTTTAAATAAAACAACGCTTTTTAATCGTGTTAGTATACTGTCTAACCCACAATTTTCAGCAAATCTAAAAAGTAAATATGACGTAAACCACGGTTAGTGAAAAACAAAATGGCGCAACCCTCAATTACAAATTACTGATTTGTCGCATCTCACTCACAAGAGTTAAGAATGGTAAAAGGTCTTTTTTCTTTGTATCCGAACAATTAACCAATAATACTAACCATACAAAATTTATTGATCTGCAAAAGTTAGGCAATGAGTCGTTTTTTGTCTCTCCTGAGAAATCTTCTCTACTAGGGATACGAATTATTAGAATTTAACCATCGATATAGGTATTGTTACGATTCGCAGCAACGCCGCATGGGAGGCGGGGCAACGCGTGTTGGTTGGTGGAGCTTCGCGACCTATCCGCGTTGCGTCATGGCTGACACGAGTGATTTATTGCTCGGTTTAATCTAGAAGGCAGTTGTAAAACCTTTTTTTTTATGTGAGATTATTAAGAATTCTTATAAAGAACTTTCTAGGTTTTTCCGTAATTTTAGGATTGTATATAAAAGGCGCATAGAACGCGCAGAGAGTAGTAGTCTTATCGAGCTATAAGTAAGCTAAAGTTACGAAGCGATAATAGAAGGCTATAAAGTGTTTAGTAGTGAGTTATTTACTAGTCGAATTGTACCTGTGTGTATTTGTGGAGTAAATAAATAGTGTTTTCGTGTTAAATCGTTACACTGGAATTATTGAACCCCGAGTTCGCAGCAGTATTATCGCTCCAGAACGCGGGACGCTTCTGATCGCTCGGGTGAGTCGTGGAAAATTGTGAATGAACTCAGGGGAAAGCTTAGAGGTGGCACTACGTTGCAGTTTTCTATAGAGCTGCTTTACGCCGGAAAACCTAAACGACTTTAATTGCACAATTGCGGAGAGTATCACGGAGGCGAGTGCAGAAGAACCCGATAAATACAAAGATCACTTGGGACATATTGAACCCGCAGAGATTTTTTCCTTGCCCCTACGGACGCGGCCGAGATAAGGGAGGTGTTTTCGGAGTTCAGAAGGGTGCATGCCTCCGGAGATAATGGTATTTCTGTCCGGGAGCTTCCCGTTGAGGCACTAGGGGTCATGACTCCTTTGTTTGCGGCGATTTTCCTGACTTCTTTAACTCTGCACTAATTGTCCCTTTATTTAAGTCTCCGGGGACCGGGAATCTCTTAGTAATTATAGGCCGATTGTGTGATCGAGAATTTGGCTAAGCGAAGGATGATGTCTTTCTTTATTATAAACCATATTTTGTCGCCAATTCAAAATGGCTTTCAACGGGCAAGGAGCACTAGTGATGCGATATTTGCTTTCCTGGAGGACTTGTATATGAGAACGAACGACGGAGAGTCCCTGGCGGCTGCCTTTTGTGACCTGTCGAAGGCTTTCGACTGCGTCAACCATGACAGTCTGCTGACCAAGCTGGAGAGGTATGGCTTCAGGGGCGTGGCCTTGAGATGGTTTGAGACCTATCTGAGGGATAGAGGCCAGAGCGTTGTTTTCGGTGAGGGTCGTTTATGTGAGTAAGATCGGACGAGGGGTGCCCCAGTGCTCTGTCCTGGACCCCATTTTGTTCCTATTGTACGGGGGCGGTTTGACAAATGATTTGGTTTAATATAAAAAACAACAATTTTATTTGCGTATCATACTTTATTTTTCGACATAATCTCCGTCAAGTTCAACGTACTTGCTCCATCGTTTCTCAAGCATTTCGATTCCTTCACGGAAATAATTTTCTTCCACGCTCTCAAAATACTCGTTTACTTCCTGTATGACTGCTTCATTTGATTGAAATTTTCGTCCTGCTAAACAAGTTTTCAGTTTCGGGAACAGGTAATAGTCCGACGGAGCTAGATCCCGAGAATAAGCGGGATGCGGTATCAACTCAACCTCAATTCGGCCAATTATTGCTAAGCGATACGACTTGAATGCACATGAGCATTTTCCTGGTGAAACAACACTTTTCTCTTTGCCATTCCTGGGCGGTTTTTCGCTATGGTCTAGAAGAGAGGCTTAATATTCTCCGGTAATGGTTTTTCCTTTTTCCAGATAGTCAATTAGGATAATTCCTTTGCGTCACAGAAAACGGAAGCCATCACCTTTCCGGCCGGTGGAACGCATTTTGCTTTTTTTGGAGCTGGCTGGTCATGTGAAATCCACTGTTTTGACTGTTGCTTTGTTTCAGGGATTTAGTGGTGAATCCAGGTTTCATCCACTGTTACAAAACGACGTAAAAAGTCTACTCGATTTTTCATAAGCACTTGCAAGTTGCCGGCAGAGTTTCGCATGCGAGTCCCTTTTTGCTCCATACTGAGTAAACGCGGCACCCACCTCGCGCCAAGTTTTTTCATATGCAAATTGTTATGTAAAATGAAGTGAACCCGTTCAGTTGAGATGCCCGTGGAATCTGCTATTTCTCGTACTTTGACTCGTCTGTCAGCCAAAACTATTTCCTGGACTTTATTGATGATTGCAGGTGTCACAGTAGATTTTGGATCTCCAGGACGTCATGCATATTCGATGCTTATTCTCCCGCGTTTGAATTCATTTACCCAAAGTCTAACAGTTTCATAAGATGGACATGACTCACATAATGCATGTAAAACCCTTTCGTAAATTTCTTTCGGCGATTTTCCTTCAAAGAAGAAAAATTTTACAAAATTACGAATTTCAATTTTATCCATTTTTTCTTACAATGGAAACACTACTGTTTTAAAAAATTGTCAAACAACAAATTACTATCAGAATGACTTGAAACCATATATCATTAATTTATAAGAACTGACGTTTATGATGATATATTTAGATTATAGTAGCGCGACCTATTAAAATGCGAACCAAGTTATTTATCAAACCATCCTCGTATATGAACGATTTGTCGTCGCTTCACATTTCTGGCACTCTTTTTGCTAATGACGCCACCATTCTGTGCCACGGGACTAGCAGATCTTTGCTGGGCAATGCTGTGGCAGCTGACTTGGCGGCTCTAAGGGGATGGTGTGCAGCAAATCAGCTGTCATTAAGCAAGACAGGAGTTATGACCTTTTGGGTGTGACCTAGGCAAAATACTGGTTGAGGGGATCGCGTTAAGTGTCTTTCATGCAACTAGGTCTCTTCGTTTGTGGGTTGATGAGAGCCTTAAATTTAATCTGCACATACAGAATCTAAACAGATGATTGGCGGCGGAATGTTATGCACTAAGAGTAATTAGGCGCGAACTTTCCTATGACATATCAAGAACTACATATTTTGCACTGGTTGAGAGTCACCTGAGGTACGGCATTTCTTTCTGTGGCTCCTGTTCACCTACTCTTTTTAGATCTGCGTTTGTTTTACAGAAGAGGGCGGTCAGATGAGTTTGTGCCGCGGGTTATAGAGACCATTGCCGTCCATTGTTTCTGAAGAGTAGGATTATCACGTTGCCCTGCCTATCTATTCTGGAGACTGCATCGTTGATGCTCAAGAAGCACTTAGGTGGTATTGGTCGCGAAGACGAGAAGGACTCACACCTCCCATGTGATCCCACTACCCTTACCTAGATCCGATAGGTGCCTGCGGTCGGCGGTGTACACCGGTAGAAAGATTTTCAATCATTTGCCATTGCCACTAAGGCAGCTAAGAGACCACAAGTTATTTCGGGGTCGATTGAAATCACTTTTACTATCAAGACCATACTATGACATGATGAATTCTTCTCAGACAGTTTCGGCTAAGCTGTGTGCACCCACAGTGGGTGCGTAAAGTAAAGCACAATAAAGCTTGATTTGATTTGATATTAGTGATCAAATATGTATATCAAGTATAATTGATTTGATATTCTTATATTTCATCATTAGCAATAGATATACGATCCACCGTTGTCGGTATACGATCCGCCTTCTTACTAGAGCTCCTGCATTTATGGACGACAATGTCATAGTTGTACTGGACCGTTGTAACGTTTGGTCTACTGCAGCATGTTTATAGTGTTGAAGAATTAATTATATAATTGCTGTTTAGTCGGTAATTGATTGGCAATTTACATAGTGACGTGGTTATAATATGCAGACTCACCCACTACCGCTGCGTTCATGGTAAAGTCTGTGTTTGTAGAGCCGTCGTTAAATCTGTCACCACATAACCTGGTTCCGTCGATGATGATATAGTCATCAGGGCAGTTTAGTATGTCCACGCCAGCCTGGCCTGCAGGGATCGTAAGTTCTCCGGCTAAAAGTGAGACGCAATTCTTCACGTTTATCTTTACGCCATTCCATCAATCGGAGCATACTCTATTGGCTTTATACTCAAACCTTATTGCATTTTTAATCCCTCAACTTCTCCTATAAAGAGTGTCTCACCAGAAAATGCAGCAATCGATTATGAGAAAATTACACGCTCAATTTTGTTTAAAAATTTGATTCTACTCTCAGTTCTAAGTCAAAACGGTTGCTCTTAAAGACAAACATTAACACGAAATTTCTCTAAAAATCGGATGTTCCAACTTATCTGGAAGCTGTAAAATCTAATCTGTTGAAGATATAGCAAGGGACCGCCCTGGTGAGACACCCTGTATATTTTTTTGTCGGTAGGAATTTACTACGACTATAAGGCCGAGTTTATCCTACTTCTTAGTCGTAGTCGTAATCGTACTCTTAATTTTCGTCCATAAAAACCCATATAACAAACGTTGCCATGGATATTTCGTTTATATAGGTCGTTATGGACGAAAATTAAGACTACGACTAAGTGAATAAACGTATATACATAGGTAAAAAAATTAAATCTTTTTTTCAACGACAATTTTTGACTCACTAGTTCGAGGGCAAGGCCGAAATTAAATAAAGGACCACACCACTTACTTGTCAAACTATTTACAATCTGAAACGGATACGTCACCCCGTTGGGCACGTTTGTGAACGTTATCGAGCAATATCCTGCTTCTCGTCTGATACATATTGCATAGTTCAAGTTGTTCTAAAATAGCCTCTATTTAGGTACCACCGTCGCTCTATTTGTACGAGAAAAACTTACAAAGTAACCCGGGGAACTTCTGTTCAACATTGCCGCTTGATCGTAATTGAAGCTCTGTATAACTCCGCTTACGCCTGTGTAGTATTGCAGACAGTTGCTTTGAGATGACCCGCAGGAATCGGTGTACTGGCAAATTTTTATTTTAAACCTTTTCCTGTCGCCTGTTGCAGAGAGTACCATGATTTGTAAAGGGCCGTTTAGTTGAGAAACGTCCACATAAACTACAAAAATTATTTCAAAGAAAAGATGGTTAGAATGTCTGTTGCCACAGCAGTGAGAAGCCAGTTTTCAATTACTAAAAAACACGATTGATTTGAGACTCTAACCAATCAAGGCTTGATTATTAATAGAAACGGGGATGTGAGAGCTGCGAAAAAGGCCAAAAAAGAGGTTACCATGTTGTCCAGTGTTGTAACCGCAAATAACTGGAATTTGATCGTTGGAATTCTGTCCGGCTATCACTAGCATTTCATCGACACAAGTTCCGTTGGTAGGGCCAGCCAGCTATAAAGCATCTAATCAATTTGTCCTGCCCGAAAAACAAAATCCACTATACAACTTACGTCTAAATCTATAAAGTCAATTCGCATTTGCTGGACGTCGGAATTCGTCTTATAGACCCTGAAAATGCAGGAAGTCGTGTCCGTGTCCATTTGCCTGGATTTGGCAAAATTATAGCTGTTCAAGGTGTGGTGGTACCATTTTTTCCTAAATTGTCAATGAAACGTAATTTTCAAGAAAAAATCCATAAAACTTTTTGTCTAAAGGTAAAATTGTTCATTTTATTAGGTACTGTAGTCTCTGGTATGTACAGGGTGGCCTAATTTGGGTGTTTTAAATGGGAAACTCTTAAACTAATAGGACTATTAAAAATCAAAAAGTCGATGCCGAGGTAATTTCTCGAACTGAATTCATTGTCGGAAACAGAAATCTGCTATCGTCTTTTGTTTTCTTGCAATTGATGAAAGCTCAATTTTCGCCATTTTCAAAAATACGTTATAATTTTTTTATTAGTCTAGTTTGGTAAAAATGGATTTTACATTATTAAGGCACTTTTTTGAATAGATTCCAATGGTGATTTTTGAATTTTTATAAACTTATTGTTTTCTAAGTTATTACATAAACTTCTATTTTTTTAAATACCACCTATAACTTCTTTCCACTTTGTTAGAAAGAGAATTTTTTTCTCTTTAAAATGACGTATAACATGATAGGTTTTGCTTTGAATTTATATGCTTTTTTGATAAAAACTTGTTTTTGGAGTAGTAGGCCATGACGCGATAACGCTCCGATGCCGATGTCGCGGCCATCTTCTTGTGCAGCTATCATTGTCGATATTCCGCGGATGGAGAAATTTAATAATCTCGTAACTAGCGTAGACAGTTCAATAACGTTCATTAAGTTTTATCCTTGTGAGGACGTAACGAAAAAATGTCATTCTATTTTCTGCAACAAGATGGCGGGTGCGCAAGGGGGAAAATTGTTGTCCTCTCAGGAAAACGATTCCAGTAAGACTCAGATGCAATATAATTATTTTGAATATAATACTAAATGGTACCTCCCCATGTGCGGATATGGCGTATATTGCGGATTTGGCGCTGTGGTCTGATTGGTTGAAATTGAAGTTTCTTCCTAAGTGTTGCCAAATTTCTGCATTCTCATTAAAGTGATATATGTAGTTGGATAAATAGTGGAAAAAACGACAGTTACTATATCGAAATCCTTGACATTTGCCATATGATTTTAGAGGTCCGGGTAGAACGATGCATATATCAAAAAAAGATGGAATGCAGTGTGCACTACGGCAACACTGTGAATCCGCACTATACGCCATATCTGCACATGGGGACTTACCATTAGATGTCGAATTTTTCGAAAGATTGAAATGACATTTTTTCGTTACGTCCTCACAAGGGTAAAACTTAATGAACGTTATTGAACTGTCTACGCTAGTTACGAGATTATTAAATTTCTCCAACCGCGGAATATCGGCAGTGACAGCTGCGCAACAAGATTGCCGCGACATCGGCATCGGAACGTCATCGCGCCATGGCCTACTACTACAAAAAGAAGTTTTTATCAAAAAAGCATATAAGTTCAAAGCAAAACCTATCATGTTATACATCATTTTAAAGAGAAAAAAATTCTCTTTCTAACAAAGTAGAAAGAAGTTATAGGTTATATTTAAAAATATAGAAGTTTATGTAATAACACAAAAAACAATAAGTTTATAAAAATTCAAAAATCACCATTGGAATCTATTCAAAAAAGTGCCTTAATAATGTAAAAACCATTTTTACCAAACTAGACTAATAAAAAAAGTATAAGGTATTTTCGAAAATGGCAAAAATTGAGCTTTCATCAATTGCAAGAAAACAAAAGACGATTGCAGATTTCTGTTTGCGGCAATGAATTCAGCTCGAGAAATTACCTCGGCATCGACTTTTTGATTTTTAATATTCCTATTACTTTAAGAGTTTCTCATTTAAAACCACCAAATTAGGCCACCCTGTACAATTGGTTTCAGCGACAGAAAAGTTTGGAAGTTGTTTGAAACGTGGACTTTTCACTTACCTAGGATCTGGTGTCGGAAAAGTCGTCGGTACAGGCGTGGTGGTAGGAGAGGCAGTTCCCCCGTTCGATGGATAAAAGTCGGGATAATTGGGGCTTTTAAAATACGTGCAGTTTCTGCTCGAGGAATCGCCACAACTGCCCCTAACTGACAAAATCAATCATCTGTTTTACTGAAAGTCAAACTTGTTCCATCAAAGAAACAAATCAGTCAGAAACAGTCAGATATATGGGTAACGTAGCAAAGTAGCAAATAATTAATATTAAATTTTTTTTGTTACATTAATATAAAATTCCCTTTCATCACTTTACTGGTCCTTATTGATACTTACATACACAACACACACCATAGCCGCTCGCGCAATCACCCATTGCCATGCCATTCCACTGGGTGCACTCGTCACTGGTCAAACACACCCCCTGCCACGTCCCTGCCCAATTGGTGGCGTTACATTCCGTATGGTTAAACTTGACTAAGGTAAACAGACTGAAGAGCTGTTTGATTTTCGATATGGTTTTATTCTTCAGGTTCCACAGGGCGTCGCCATAAAGGAACTTCGATTGTGGGTCTTGTTTGGGAGATTTGACAACGTTTTGAGTGTTGAGACTGCAAAAATTGATTTTTTTGTAATCAAATGTAACTTCCAGTAGGAAATATGGTATCAGATAATACATATACAAGGTGATTCAATTGATGTACTACATAGCTAGCTTTAAACCGTAAGAGTTAAGCTGTAGATTCAATTATCCGTCAGTACGATTAAAACGTCAAAAAAATGATTTTGAATATTTTTTTAACCAATCCCAAGAGTGCATTTAGTCAAATTTGGACTGTTTTTGTTCGGACTGACGCATCCATGGGTTTCCAGCTTTATTCAAATTTACCCGTATGTAATTTAGAATGAAGGAAAAGAGCAGAATAAATCCAACTTTTTTCTTCTTCTTGAAGTCCTTTTTTTCCTCTCACAAACGACAAATTACCTAATGAGACTAATTTAATTCAACATTCTTAGGGGATTGCGATGGTCCCATTTCGATTAAAAGAGGCATAAAAAAAATACATATTTATTTTTATTTATTTAAAAGGAGGGGGGGAGGAATTACGTATTTTTTCTCAATTTCTAAGTTTTACGGTCTATAACGTCAGAACGAATGAACCGATCAGCATGAATCCAACTGTTACTTCCCCTTCTTGAAGCCCTCTTTTTCGTCCCAAAAACCCCCATTCGTTTTATTCTTTCGGCGATCGATTTTTAGGCAGTTTCAAAATCGACTTTATTGTCTTTTTTTTAATTAACTTTTGAGATCAATTTTATTCGAATTAAGGCTGTTACGATCTTAGCGGTTGGCAGTCATTCCAATCCGTTCAAAAACAGCATAAAAAGTTTCCCATCATTTTTTGTAATTGACCAAAAGAAGGGGATTACGATTTTTTCTCAATTTCTAACTTTGACGCTCTATAACTTTAGATTGAATAAACCGATCAGGATGAATTCAACCATTTCTTCTTCTTCTTGATGTTCTTTTCTTCGTTCCACCCCCATTCGTGCAATACTTTCGGAATTAGATCCCTACGGTAGTCGATCTTTAGACCGTTTTAAAATCGACTTTTTTGCAATTTTTTTTTTATTTACTTATGGAACCAATTACATTTGAATTAAAGTTGATTGTTAGGGTCATAAGGGATGACAATCGACCCATTCAGATAAAAAACAGCATAAAAAGTTTCCCAAGCGGTGGGCATCTTAGCGGTTGGCAATCATTCCAATCAGATCAAAAACAGCAAAAAGTTTCCCAACATTTTTTGTAATTGACCGAAACGAAGGGGATTACGTCTTTTTTCTCAATTTCCGAATTTGACAATCTATAACTTTAGAACGAATGAACCGATCAGGATGAATCAAGAATTTCTTCCTTTTTTTTGCTTTTTTTTGCCGATATTTTTGAGAATCGCAAAAATCGGTACAAGTCTGATCAAAAACTGCATAAAATGCAACATTTTCTGAGTCGGGCGTTTCGATTAATGAAATGGTAGACCTATCTTGCATGAAAGTGAGAATGAAGTGTGAAACAAATTAAACAGACCTGAACCTTTACCTTTACGGACCTTTGATCGAAACTAACTTACCCAGAATATTTCCTATCGGTCTTCCTCTTTTGAAATCCTCCGTACTTCTCAACCAACAAGGTCGACAAATACTTCTTCATCATATCGTTTATGCGTTTGTTAGAATTTTTGCTCCTTTTCGGTGATTGTGTTGTTGTTGATGACGCCAGAACTAATTCAATTTCTTGGTATCTGTTAGAATCTACGTCATCAAAGTAGAGTGGTTCAGCAGTGGTTGAAGTAGAATTTCTGCAATTGTATTGTCATTGCATTTAGTTGAGGATTAAAGGTTAAGGGTTTGTAGATACCTTTTTTTCGGCAAATCAATCTTCTGGATAGTGGCTATGTATGATGGTCTTCTAGGTGAATCTTCTAAAAAGTCTTTGTTTATCCCTGTCCAAAAGTAAGGTCTCACTCTCCCAGGTTTAGAATATTCTGAAGGCACGTAGAAACTTCCAAAATTTTCTGAATCTGGGATGATATCACTCTGAACGACAAATTCATCAGCATTATCGTTGATGCTTGAGAGCACATAGTCTGTTTGAGAAACCAAGAATCTAATGAAATTCTGAAAAACATATTATTTTACTAACCTGAGTCAGCATTTTGTTGGTGCAAATTTCCTCCAAATCCAGGCCTATTATCGCTAGCTTCAGCTGAAGAAAATAGGTGTTCTATATTAGGAAAATTAAACTCATCTCTTCTTGCTTTCAGCTTGTCTGGCTGCTTGGAAGTTAAGAAATAGTGAACAGGTAAACTGCGCTGACTCCGCACTGAGCCAGCTTCCCATGCATCCTCTTCTACTTGAACATCGCTCTGATGGATCAAACTTTACCTCTAATGTACAGCATTATTCTAAACTCTACTTACATCTAAAGTTGGATTATATCCATAAGAAGTTACCTCAGCAACTCCAGGAGAACTTCTAAAATTATTGTCTTGCGCTTGGTAATTATAATTGAAGTACAAGGGATCTTCGTGGTTTGAGCAAGAAACCTGAGTGATTATGACGGTTGTGACTGCTATCAGACCAAGAAACATATCGCACAGTCGGATTGACAATACGAGGCGGACACAGTCGTTCTGGGTAGTTTAATAGCTTCTCTAATCGTGTTAACTTAATAAATTTGATAGTGGAAAACGCTTTGGGTGTAACGGCGTGATTCTTTGTGTCAAATTGGTTGGAAACTGTCGCAATTTTCGATACGCAGAGACTTATCGGTGAAGAAAACTGAGTGTTCTTTGCCAGTAATTTCCTTCAATCCAAAGAAGAAATTAATATAATTTGCGCTTTTAATGTAAATTAAATAAGTTGTGTGCAAGGCAATTTTCTATGTGCAAGTAATTTTATGTGAAAACCACTGTGCAAAAACTCCCCTTGGCGATTAAATTGCTTTAAGAGTTACCAGAGCATGGAATTGTTCTATTATGCTCTAAATCTGTACGAGATGTACATGTCTTTCAAGTTAAGGTCACTTGCTGCAAAGCAACATTAGCTCAATTTTTCAAATCTTAATTAAGTGCATTTGTGTGCTTTCTCATTAATTTGTCGCCTGTTACTTTTAAACGACAATTCTTCAGTTCCAACATAGACCTCAACTTCTTTCATTATGAGCTTCCTGGACATTAAACAATAACCTCTTCATACGTGCTTTACTATATTTTTAGAATTGAAATTACTTACTCAACCAATTTTTATCAAATTTATTTATATGTGTATGTAGTATACCAAATTATACAGTGCGATATTTAAAAATATTTAATTTATAAAAGTGGCATTTATAGAAGTTTTCTGTTATGAATAATTAAAGAAGCAGAGGTATTACGGAAGCCCAATATGACGACCTTAGAGTTCCCACTATTTAGCTAATTATCGTAGACTATATATAGGGCAAAGCGTGGGTGTTGTGTTATTGATGTTTTCCGATTTCGTTGTCTTTGCTATTAAAAACTTAAATATGCATGTTTAATAAATACAAAACCTGACTCAAAAGTAAAATGCATAAAAATCGGATATAAATGTAAAAATTATGGTTTAGCTGTCAGATTTTCTCCTGGAATGGGACGAGACCTGGAATGGAACGACACCAATTTCGTCCGAATTAAGGTTGTCTGTTACGGTGTTAGGGGGTGGTAATCGTCTCATTTCGATCAAAAACAGCATAAAAAGATTTGCAATACTTTTTTGATATAGACCAAACGGGCGGAAGGGAGGTTACTAACGTTTATCCCACTTTCCAACTTTGTTGGCCACCTGTAACTTTAGAAGGAATGGACCGATCGGCGTGAGTTCAACTGCTTTTTCTTCCTCTTGATGTCCTGTTTCTCCTTCGATAAACGAAACTACCATTGGTGCAAAAATTCGGAGATCGCCCCCTTCGTTGCAGCAGTTTTAAAATCGACCTTTTTGCATTGTTTTTAAATACTTATGGGATCGATTTCATTCGAATTAAGGTTATTGCGGCCTTAGAAGATGGCAGTAGTTCCATTTCGATCAAAAACAGCATAAAAAGTATTCTCATATTTTTTTGTATCTTTTGGCAATTTCCAACTTTGACCCCTATAGCTTTAGAACGAATAGACCGACTGAAGTCAATCCAACTGTCTTTCTCTCTGTCTTGTGATATTATTTTTCTATTTCCACAAACGATAGTCCCATTGGTTCAATAATTTCGGAGGTAGACATTCGAACTAAGTTTGTCACGTTCTTATAAGATAAGGAAGCCTACAGGGCCGGTATTACATCATTAAGAGTAATAATTAATCTATCAAAATTGAAAGAATTTATAATTACAAAAAAAAAACATGAAAACTAAACGGTTTGGCTTATAAAGAACCGTTTCCAGACACTGAAGTATACCGTAGGAATTTGGGACAAGAAGAGGTATAAAGCAGAAAGACGGATAAAATTACCTTTATGTAGTAACAAATTCTATTGCAAATAGGGGGGCACAATACTTGGCCTTATAAAAAAATAAAGAATAAATTCATCCAATATAAATTACGAGTAATAATACTGCAGCCTTCTTACAACAACCTTCTTACAACTCATTTTTAAGGCCGCTTGTTATGCAACAAGCCTTATTATAGTCACCCATTTTTCCATATACAGTTGTTTGTTTATCAAGATTATTTCATATCTTCCTTACATGGTTTGAGCAATAATTTGACGTGTTAACGGTTTCCGGGGCTAATAAAAGATGCCGAAAACACACCAAAAATAAACTAACAAAAAATTAAATCTTACTTGAAAAACTACAAAACAGCCTACACTTTTAATAGCTCGCACAGCTTCTCATAAACCTTCCCAAACGTTTTCGTGTATCCATTATTGGTGAGATGCAAGTAATCATACATTATGTGATGACTAATTGTTTGGTCGTTCTCTACGATATTCTCGTGAATCTTAACTAGGTGAACGTTTTCCGTAAGCTCGTCTTTGTTGGCCTCATTAGAAAATTTCTCTATCAAAAAGGTGTTGACGTGGTCGTTCCGCTCTCTGTATGGATTTGGAAACTGACCTCTTGGAAGCAACGTCTGAAGCATCAGAAATTTTCCTTTGTATTTTTTTAACAACATACGCCCGAATAAAACTTACAGGTATCACAATAATAACGTTTCCTAAACGCTGTTTTATTTCTTTTATGATTTCCAATATACCTTCAAAGATCTCATGAGGAGTGCAGTCAGTATTGTTGGTACCGACGAAAAGTACCACAGCTTTTATCTTGAAATGGAAATCCAACTCCCCATTTAAAATTCTCCAGAGGACATTTTCGACCCTAAAACATTACTATTATATGCACTTACATCTTTCAAAGTTTACTTTAGTTTAGTCAATGTTAATTTTTTTTTATTATTTTGGTTAAAACTTCACTCCCCTTACCTATCGCCTCCTATTCCAAAATTTAAACAATGCAACGAGCTGAGCTTTTCCGTCCAAAGAGAGCTGAACTGCAGCTGCTGAATTATGCTATCGCCAATCAACAACACATCCGCCTCGTTGGTCACCGATTGCCTTACGTATCTGTTGTGCTATGTAAAGAAAAACATAAAAATGTATATAATTATATTAAATTTGTTAGCAGGAATGATAAAGTAAACAAAAAATACAACAAATGTATCTTGAAGTAAAATTGCTGGTAAGAAAATTAGTTTGACCTGCCCTCATCAACTAAATTAAATAATAACTACTTAGTTCAAGTGCTTTATTCGTCGCTTCCGCAGAGTCTCATGCATAATAGGTGCACACACAACAAGACTATAGCATATTATTAGACTTAGTTATGTGTAGAGTTAGCAAAATCATAGACTATATAGACAATTATTATAAAACGCAAATGTTTACTAATGAAGAGTTATTATTATTTCGACGTGGTTTTATTTCCTCTTTCAATAGCGCTGAACTTTTAAGTTCCATTATCTCAATGTCGCAATTCCTCTTTAATTTTGTTTTGTTCTCAATAGGCATTTAATGACTTTTTATGATTGAACAATTGTGAATTGACTGAAAAGGCAATCCGCATATAGTGACAGTTCTCTGCGAATATTAGCTTAGGGTTTAAATACTGGGAATGTCTTACCCATTTATCTAGCTTTAATGGAGCTAGAACTATAAAAACTTAGTAATATAAACACGAAAGAAACATTCAACAGGAATAAACCAAATAAAGGATGTACTTAACTAAGATATAATATTCTAAATAACTAATCTAAAAGCAACTTTCACACTAATGACAGTTGAGGAGTGTAGAGCAAAAGGAAAAGTATATTTTTTTCTTTAAATGTGCCGTCTATTCCGAAAAGCCTCTTTTACCTCTGGTGTAAAAAGGAGCCTAAACTTAAGTTTTAAAAAACATGGTAAACTTCTTGCTGTCAGATTAGTTTTGATGGTTAACACTTCCACCTTTCTTTCTACTAATTTTCTATGGTCTATAATCTACAATTATTGGCAATTTTCTCTAATCAAACCAATGGCACTCTTCGACTGCTTTATGATAAGGTAATGAGCTAAAGTGGCAATCTATAAATCTCCCTTCAAACATGAAATTTTTTTGGGTTTTCTTTTTATGACGTGAACAACTTCTTCATTAATTTCATATTATATGATTTTTATAAAGTGTGTTAATAAAAATTAATTTCATTGTCAAAAACTATTAAACATTTGTTTTGGGAATATTTAGGATGCTAAAATAACAGTGTAAGCTGTCACTAAATTAAATAAGATTAGATTAAAATAAGCATAAAAAAGTACTCCAAATCCTAGGAAGTACCAACTTTACATCTTTATTTATTAGAATTCTTCAGAGTCAAAGCAGCTAAACTGTTTTAAATTATTTTGTGTTGTTCACCTGTATATGCCCAACCCTGAGCTGCCCTTAGGTATTTATGATCTCTATCTTTAAAAAAAGTGTAAAATGATTGCAATTTTCACAGTAACTAATCTTGTCTTTGTCATGCGAAATTAGATACACTTTAGACATTTTTGGAAGCCACAATGTGGATTAGGATTAAGTTGATCAGGATCAGCTAATTTTCAACCAACAACCAGTCAGATTGACTGACATGTATATAGTTGCTGGAAAATCAGCTGTAGGGATGAATCTCATCCAGGACTTCCATTTCCAAAAAGGCCTTCTATGAAATGGAAACTAATTAATTGTTCACCTCTATGTGCCTTATTGATTTGCAATGGAGATTTCTTTCTTTAAGAAGAGCTTATGTTTGGTGCTATTTATTTTGACAGTTTATTGAAGCTAATTGCCATTTAAGGAGACAATTTAAGAGCAACCATCCTTAAAATATGGATGGGCCCATAAGGGCAAACTTCACAATAGAATAGGCCCAGTTTGCTCTTTCACAAATTTGTGCTTCATTCTCTGTTATAAATTTACTTAATTATATTGTCTTGTTTTTTGTCTTTGCTTTTTGTAGTTCTGCACATTATGTACCACAGTAAGCGCTTAGTAATCTGGCACTTGCCAGATTATAGAGTGTTTCTGTCAAGCAAAAAGTCTGCTCATGGGGAGGGGGAACAAAGAAGCCCTACTTCATTGCTTTCCCAAACAAATTCAATAATTCCAGCAACCCAAACAAATTTGCTGGATAAGGACAACCAAAACAAATTTGCTGGATGCCAGATTACCGAGTGCCTATTGTAATTATTATTGAGGCTTATCACTCACCATGGACATCCATCTTCCATCACCAACAGGGTCTGGGGCAGGTGTTGGAATAATACAAGGATTCATTTGCTGAATTAATGAAATTCTGCAAACATGAAAACTAAGTTAATTAACAGAAACAAGGTAGAACCAAAGGTAGAACAATATAGCTCTATCTGTTTTGGGCACATGACACCCTACATTTGTAAAATGCTGAGGTTTTGACCTCTTTTTCAAGGCTGTAATCTTATTACTTAAATGTATTTTTACTTCTTGCACACTCAACAAAATAATAATAATAATAATAATATAATAAGTTTGCCTTGATGATCTAATAACTGAATAAGGACAGGACTACCATGTAGAAGAGTAACTATATAAAAATTACTAACCACTGGATATTGGAGATGAAATCCTGGAAACTTCAATTATCTATAATTTATCCTTTGTAGGGCTTCAGCTTACAATCTCTCGCAGTCCAGAAAAATCAAACCAAACGTAGATATGCAACTAACTGTGCAATAATTATTCTTTTTTCGCTATCCAATGTACTAAACTCACAAACGATAAGAGAACATTAGTCCGGCGACCTTACCGCTTGAATAATAAACAAAAATGCATTAAAAAAAGAGTCTGTTTTTGTTATTACATTTTACATAAATTTGATTGGTTCAATTTGTTTATTGAACTGACAGATGACAGGTTAGACAAGTCTGTATATCTGTCTCTTATATCTAGCTTTGCGTTAGAAAGAGAAGAAATACGTATATACTAGGGACCAGCCTTCAGTTTAATTATTGCAATGTTGCCACTACTAATTTATTACCTTAAGAATTAGGAACATAATTTTGAATCCTGGGGCACTAAAATAGTAAGAGTTAAGACACAGTATAAAGAATAATACATTATATCAGTAACGTCAGTCGGTCGAAAAATTGGAACTCCCCTCCCCTTGCCCCGTCCGCCGGCGGTGCACCACCAAACCGGTTTTGGCTGGTTTTGTGTCAGTGCATCGCTTATGCTTGAGCCGTATACAAGTCTCCTGTAACCTGTAACTACTCGAGAAAATTCAGCGAACTGACGATCCTGATATAATGTATTATTCTTTATACTGTGGTTAAGAATTCAAAGTTTTTTATTCTCTAATGGTACCAGTACCTAGATAAATGAGTAAAAATAGTACAATAGTACACTTTATTCAAAATACTTATTTTCTAGATCCTTTGTATTTTAACATTTTTAACATGAATACAGTTTTAAGGACAAAAAAGAGAACTTATTACTACCTACTAACAATACACTTTTCATTCAAAGTAACAGTCAAATTTCCTTAATGGTTGCACTGGAGACAATATGAATAATTGTACACACCTCATCACAAACAATAGTTATCATCACATTACTGCTTACAATCAATCATAAGCAAGCACCTGCTTATGATAAAACAAAATATACCCCTCTGAAGACAACACGTCTCTCAAATGAACTGGCGTAATAACTTCATCATTGCACTTGTACCAATAGTCATAATGCTGCCGCACAAAAGCAATATAGTGACCCTGGTTAGCCGACCTTCCTGAATGGTTGATCACAGCAAACAATGAATATCTATTGTCAGAAGGAAAAGGGCCACTGTTGTTGTTTTTGCTCATAAATGGAGTCATGTCAATCATGTCAGGAAAAGAAATTGCTGTGGCAATTTTGATATCTGCATTAGAATGGGAAAACCGCTTCAAATGGAAAGTAGCTACTATTGGAAGAGTTTTTATAGTCAGTTGTTTGGTGCTCTCCTGTTTAGAACCACAATTCTCACACATGATTTTTTCCCTACCTAAATGTTCTGCTTTAGTGAAACTTTCTAAACAATCCATTAGAGAGCATGGAGATCGTCCTCCTTCAGTCACAGAACCAAGGTCTAGAGCAAAGTCCCATGTGGGATCTGTAGTTGTTGACACTCCTTTACAATTTTGACACACCACATCACTCTGCAGGCCTCCAGTAAATATTTGATGAATAATACAGGGACAGTTGCTGGTATTGTTATGATTTCCTATTCTGTTCTGCTGTGGCAAGGACTCTGAATAGTGCTTGTGCAACAGGTCTAATGCAGCCATAAAAAATTCATGGGCGTCATGCTGCTTGTGTCCACTTAAATGTGGTGCCTGTGTCCATGTCAGGTGCAGCAGGTCATGAAGTGCTAAAGATGTCTTATCGCCATTATAAAATTCTTGAAATAAGTTGTAAACTGCACATACCAAACAAGCACCTTGCACCCATTTGCAATAGTGTTGCTCAGTTAGGAAATAGTCTCGTAACAAAGGAGTGTGCATTAGTGCTTGAACAATGCAGTTCATAAAACATGTAGACCCCAAATTAATCAAACCTCTGAGTCCAAATGTTGTCTCAGGAGTGATGCATATTTTCTTAGTCCGACTAGCCAAAAGCTGCCTTTCCTCATCCGTCGGATTCCAAGAGACACATTCGAAAAGTCGCTTTTGAAATGCGCGACACTGCATTCGGTTCTTGAAGGCAATACTATCAAAATCAGCATCGTAAATGTAGTCTCCACAAGTGAAACAGTGCAACTGGCCATGGTGAACTTCCAGAGTCAAACTGTGCTCTTCTTCCCTACTGTGCTCTCTAATGTGTTCAATGCATCCAAAGAACACACAGTCTAGACAAGCATGCAAGAAGGGCCCTCGATTTCTGCATGTATGGCAATAGGCATTGCAGAGTCTCATTTGTTTGTATTTAGAATTAGTGCTCACGACGAATACGGAATGGACAAACTCCAGGTTTTCCAGATTGGATGGCTCCTCTTTGAAAGCTTGAAAGTGCTCACAACCTCTGGCTCCCATTGAAAAATGCTGAATGAACAGTAAAGACTTGAATTGTCAATATAGTTGTTTCGGAGTTATTTGACTTTTGAGTGCGTTTTAAGACATTCAAAGTTTCTTTAGGGGATTAATGTCGTTTCTATAAACTAAAGAGTATACGCTAAACACTTCATAGGAAACTGTAATGTAAACAAAAGCAAGTAAACAATATAGAGGATGAAATCTCACGCTCATCTTTGATTCTACAGTCTCCAAAATTTTTTTCCTTAGCGAAGATATGACATCGCCGCGTAGATACACAGTTTTTTGACATGCCACGATTTCCTTCTTTCTCTCTCTCTCTAAAATGTTCTAATGCTGAATCCACATGCAGGCGGTAACGGGGCAAAGCGGAACTAGTTTCATATCCTATTGGGAGGCCACACAAATTTAGAATGACAAAATTTAGAATGGTCTAAATTAAGAAAAATATTATCAAGAATAGTATTTTACCGAATGGTCATTTTATAGAATGTATTTGTGACAGAATAATTTCATTTCGAAAGCTCTAATTCAAGAATTGTCTTTTTACAGAATTGTCAATTCATAGAAATGTTTCACTACAGAAAAATTTAAATACAGAATGTATTTTCGCAGAAGAAATATTCTGCAGAAAAAATTAACTCAGAATGTTCAAACTATAGAATGAATACGCCGCAGAAAAATATTACTCCAGAATAAAATGCTTCAGAATGTACGTTAACAGAAAGATTTTCGTCTAGAATCGTCTTCGTCTAGAATGCGCAAATTGCAGAACCGGACAAATCTAGAAAAATGGCGGCCGAATTGGCAGCCTTAATGCCAAATTGGACGTTTTAACCGTAAAGAAAGCTGAAAAGAAGTCCCTCTTCGTTTGCTGCATAGCATGGTGTGTAACACAGAAGACTGCACTTTAGCCATCATACCTACATTAGAGAGGAGCTTTGAGATGGCGCCACATATCGCAGTCTTTGATATGTTCGACGTCCTTTTTTATAATTTGAATTTGAATTAGAATCAATGTTTCGTTGTAAATACAATATATATGTTACAATTTAAGGACTATTTCCCTCATCTATTAAAGCTGCAGTGCAATAATTGTCTCCGAATTACAGCGAGAATTGCACTTTTAACTTAAAATCGCATTTAGTGACTTTAATGTTGATATCCACATATTTAGGATTATTGTAAGCTAATTTTGGCCGTGACCTCAAATTTTATCTCTCAGTTAAATCTAATAAGCTTCAAGTTTTTACTTATATCGTATTTTTATTCAAAAAATAGTCTATAAAATATGTTTCGGGCAAGTTAAATTTTTGAAAATTTTGCATTTACATTTGTTCCCTGAAAAAACACTTTGAATGCATTTTTCATATGAAATCAAAATGCAAAACTTTTATGCAAATTTTTCCGAGATAATAGCACTAGCTTGCTGAACGCGGGTTTTCTAAAAACTGCATGAGTTTATTTTCTGCGAAAGAGCAATGCAGTTTTTAAGAAAATACGCTTAAATGCAAAAATTATCAGGTTATTTTTTGCACGAGTGCTAATTAAGGGAGAATTGTATTCTCCACCTGTTATTCAATATTTGCCCAATATTCAATTGTTATAGAACAATTGTAATATTCAACAACAGAAAAATTATCGTGATAGTTTTTCTGTCAAGCAAACATTATCGGGGTTAATTACACAAGTGCATCAAAGTTACCGATAATTTTGCATGAAAGCTTGTGGTCAAAAAACTGCATGAGTTTATTTTCATATTGTGACGAAAAAGTGCTCTTTTATCATTACATGAAAATAACCGAATGCATTTTTTTCAAGATCACAAGCTTGAATGCAAAATTAACAGTTTATTTGGATGCACGACTGTAATTTAAGAGAATATTACCCGAGTAAGGCGATTAAAACTTTATTTTTTAACAATTTCTACTAAATAGATTAATTATAAACAGAAGGCTAAAGGGCATTAGGTAAAAGCAACTCAAAATTAAAATAACAAAAGTCAAATAATTATAAAATATCAAAATGACAACTCAAAAATGACATCAAATGTAACAATCAAACCACATGGAGAACGTAGTCTGTGACGTAGCTATTACCTATTCACATTATTTATTTCATCTATTTACCTTTGAAACCTTCATTTTTTTAATAGCCATCCCCTTTTAGCACCTGTTAAGAAAATACAATAAAAATGTCAAAGTCAATTTTCCAAAGCCTACTTAACGACAATAATTAGTGAGTGGCTTATACAATGCAGTTTTCGGTGTGATCTTTTCGGGTGTAATTACACAAGTGCATCAAAATTGTCAGGTTATTTGGATGCACGAGAGTAACTTAAGAGAATATTACCCGTGTAAAGCGATTAAAACTTTATTTTCTAACAATTTCTACTACCTAGATAAATTATAAATAGTAAAGGCAACTCAAAATTAAAATAACAAAAAAATAATTATGAAATATCGAAATCACAACTCAAAAATGACATCTAATGTAATAATCAAACGACATGTAGAACGTGAAATCCCGCAATTTGAATGAGATACACAAAAAAGGTTTTTCGTCACGTGTTTCATACAAGATTTTTTCTAATTTTGACTACAAATACCTACTTTGAGAGAGAGCTTTGATTATTATTAAACTTCAATATTTACTTTTAAACCACTTTGTATCTACTTAATACCGTAAAACTGTAGCAACGGTGTGCGACGACCGAAACCTGCAACTGGTGGTGAAACGAACTTTTCATCACCAGGTACGAAAGATTTTACTTTTCGTAAATAGTTACGAAAAGTAGGACGTTACGTCACCAGTATTGAAAAGTGTCATTTTATATGTCAAAATTAGAAACACAAGTTCTCGTGCAACACTATAAATAATGTTTAAGCATTTATGCAGTGATATACCATACAGGCGATTCTTTAGGTACCAGTACCTCCATAAAGTACCTACCATAAAATTTACTGGTTTTAGGCCTAGAAAAAGCCTAACAGGCTGTTTTTTTTTAACCTATTTATGACGACTATAATCCATGCAAAAATTGGGTCAACTTTCAAGCATGGACGGCAAAATACACAGTACCATTTTTGAACGTAAATAGACTTTTGGTGTGGTTTATGATCGTTTTCGAGGGAAGCCAGTGGGTCATCCTTGAGGCGATATTAGCCCCTTGGGCTAACCCACAAGATGCAGCATCCAAAGTAGGTACAATGTACCTACCTCGTGTTCCTTTGGCAATTTATGACCCTGTCGAGGCAGTAATAGTAAATCAATGGCAAGTCTTTGTCGATGAGACTAGAGAAATTATTGAAGTTTTGAGAAGTGGATATCTAATTTCTCTTTCTTGATAAATGAGCCTACTGTGTAATTTGTACTCAAAATTACAAATAATTTGTCCTACCTGTCCCTCTTGATAATTGATTAACGTGTCAATGTTCCTGGTTACGTCGATGCTTAGCTATGATGCCTTCTTTTCTGCAAAGATGTAAGAACATTTGTCTGTTCCGACTTTGTTGCTCACTATTTGAGAAGTTGAACTCCTCTGGCCCTATACTCAATCAGAATAGATACACATATTCTAAGGGCATATTGATGGGGGAAAATAAGACTTTTCTCTTCTATAAGCAACATATCGAGCTACAGGGCGTTAAAGTTTTATTTATTTTTTATTTTTCATTCCAGTTTTATAGTAGTACGTCTCTAGTATACTCTAAAACAAGAGTTCAATTATTTCTCTTTTCGTTTAGACCCTTTTTCGTCTCTCGATGGAAATAAAAGAACATATTCTTCTTTGTTCTTAAAATGTCTATGTTTCAACCGTTTATGTTAAAGTTACAACGCTATTTGGCTAATAAGTAGGTGTCCAAATTTTTTTTTTTTGTGTATACAGTGTGTAGCAAGCACTCAGCATAAATCGCCGCTTTCCACTACTACAGCAAAATAACATTATTATTGTTACTACACTTTGGCCCCAAGAATGCGCCCTTAAAATATGTACAACCAATTTAGAATCATCATGTATGTACAGTATCCTGTAGTAATAGGTATATGTTTATTCGTGCATGGTTTGGTCCATTTAAAACAGATAGGTTCTCATCCTCATCTATCAATCAGAGGAGTTGATAGGTTACTTGTCTTATTTCATGCTTGTACATGTTTTATTTATATGTCTATTTCTTAGCCTAGTAGGCCTTCTTAGCATCCTTCAGATGTATAATTACTGTAGCCATTTAAACTAAATTTCACTGTTTAATGCTGAAAAGAAAGAGGTGGTGCATATAATAGGGTGAAGCAGGCAAAAAAATTGTTGTAATATGTCAATTATCGAATTCTTCTATAGTTGTACACTTGTACACAAGTAGACAAAGAAATAATTTCTTTTAAATCTCATTACAAGTTAGAAGCCAATCCAGCAATAAATAAAGCGGCCATTGTGTCTTCAAAGAAAAAAAAAACTTCTTTAAGCAAGTATCTATACTCAGTTTTCCTTCTGAGGCGATTCGTGAAATTAGTTTCATTTAGTTTAGACGTATTGTAATGGCATTCTTTTTCTTCAATTACGAGTTTTTTTATGTTCATTATGTCATAAACAAATATTATCCTTAGAATTTAATGTTTAAATCCATCCTTTTAAATGTAGAGAAATTATGACGTGGTTCAAAAGAGTCATTAATTTTTCGTTCCTACATTTTTTTTTATCGTAATCAGTGAGATAACATAACCATTGTTACGTTAACTAACTGAACCCTGTAACTGTAAGTAGGTACTCAAAAACTTGTAGATTATATGATAAGTTCCAGGTAAATTAACAGCAGACAGTATCGAATCAATAGATAGGAAGGAAAATATTTCGCCTGTCGCAACGACCGACAGGAAAAGACTTTTTCTACGACCATGTAAAAATAAACAACTTTCGTCATACCTTGCCCTAGACGAAAACGTAACTTTCGTCTCTAGTGACGAAAGTAAGTTGTTCTAATTTCGTCTGTATATCACCAGTTAAATGCGATTTAACTTGTCTAATCTTATAAAACACCATGAAGAATGGTGATATCATACAAAAACATGTATATTTTGCCTGCCCGGGCCTCAAAAAAGTGAATAAAAGTGTTGAAATTTGACCAAACTGAACTCATTGACACTCGAGGTGTCATGTTGACAATGACGCGCCTTAATTTTTGAAAGAAATACTCTATAGAGATTGTTTTTAAAGTTAATGAAGAATTAATGTTAGCATGGTCGAAGAAAAAGTATAGTGTTTTACTCGTCAAAAAACATTTTCTATCGCTCGAGAACATTACCAAACTCGGCTTCGCCTCGATTGGTAAAATGTTCTCTTGCGAGAGAAAATGCTATTTTCGTCACTCGTTAAACAATATACTATTACCTGCCTCCGGGATGGCAGCGAGGAAATTAGTTATTTTATTTTCGTCTATTAGGTTATAAAAAGTGGTAGCTTAATGAATGATGTTCGAAGAAAAAATATTATGTTTCTTTCAGAGCTTAAAGTAACTTTTCTAAACCTTTTTAAAAATATACTATTATACTTAAATGGATCTATAACTGATTCACTTAGTCTCAATATCTTGTTACCTTTAAAATCTTTTTTTGGTTTTTATATAATAATTTAATATGGGAGATAAAAAAGCTGTGGAGACTGTAGAGTCATCAGAGAATGATGACATGATGATAGTCAAGTTATTGACACCCACATATCCAAGATGACCTCTACTAAAATACTAAAAAATTATATTCTATGATCCAGATGTACTTTCCATCACCATTTTTTTTTTGTCTAGTTTTTTCTAGTCTAGTGGAAGGATGTAATAATTAAATAATATGAATTAAGACTGGACTTTATAAGGATGATCGACGAGCTCATAATCTGTGCTATAAATAATTACCTATAAATGCTTTATTTTGTAATAGAAATTCTAGAAAAAATGTATTGTTTTATTTTATTCCTATCCATTTTATCCATATGGGTGACATTAAAAAAGCCTTAACAGTTAAGGAAAACAATTAAAACTTAAAACTTATTGCATAAGATTTTAATTTTATCTACTCCTTAAATAACATTCACGTTTATGTCAAAAGCTGAATAAATGAAAAATGGGAGAGGGAAGAATGATAGAAAAATACTAAAAGCTAAAGGCCATGTTATATCTCAAGTCGGCTTTATTCGATATAAACATTTTCAAACTGTCCGATAAAAACGTGCGATGTCTGCAAATTTTATTAAATCCAAACTTACAGTTGGTTAAACATTTGTTAAATGTTATTTTAAGACTTTTAACCATCGTAATTTTGCGCAAGTAATAGCTATTTATGTAACCAGTTACGAAAAGTCCGATTTTGTATAACGAATGAATGTTTGCGGGACGAGCGCAGCGAGTTCCCGCAATTTGAATGAGATACACGAAAAAAGCTTTTCGTCACGTGTTTCATACAAGATTTTTTTCTAATTTTGACTACAAATACCTACTTAGAGAGAGAGTTATTATTATTAAACTTCAATATTTACTTTTAAACCACTTTGTATCTACTTAATACCGTAAAACTATAGCAACGGTGTGCCGCAGCCGAAACTTGCAACTGGTGGTGAAACGAGTATATATAAAAACTATATTTACCGGACTTATAACGTAAATAACTATTACGTTACTTGTCACGTGTGCGTACAAGTGCGTGAAAGTGTCCTAAATGATAATGATACAGTATGAAGTAAAAAAACATTTAAAAGTTACTCCCAAATACGTAATAAATCTATCTTTCATGTCAGCGCCATCTTACAAGAACACTATACATTTCCTGAATTGTTGTATTCCAACATTTTTATCTAGTTACAGTTTCCTGTACTTGCTTGAATGCATACAAATATTCCAGCGCAAACCTTAAGGCTTGAGCTTAAAATAAGCCGACAAGCGGCAACAACGGCAAGCGCAGGCGTATTTCATTTTCGGAATTTGTCCGGTTCTGCAGAAATACGTTCTAGGCTTTTACCATTCGAGGAAAAGACCTTTCTGTGAGAAACGCTTTCGATAAATATACATTCTACGATTTGATTTTTCTGTGGAAAGACTATTCTTGATTTTGACCATTCTATAGTTATTTTTTCTGCCGAAAGAGTATTCTGTTCCGTTTTTTTTCTGTAAATTTTCTTTCTGTTACATATTCATTCGTAGCATTTATTATTCTATAAGAAACTCTTTCTGGAATTTGGCGATTCTCTACAATTTTTTTCTGCATGATGTTTATTCTGGACGAATTTTTCTGTAAAATGACCGTTCTAGGATTTGATCTTTCGCAATTTGTGAAGGGACTCATCCTATTAGTTGAAAATCGGCTGACTCTACTATTTGACAGTTTGACAACCAATAGGATACGTGCGCGAATTTCGCAGACGAATACGGTGATGTCTGACGTGAAACGTTATTAATGTTTAAATGTCATTAAT
This sequence comes from Taphrorychus bicolor, assembly GCA_951812265.1. Lineage (NCBI taxonomy): Eukaryota > Metazoa > Arthropoda > Insecta > Coleoptera > Curculionidae > Taphrorychus > Taphrorychus bicolor. The sequence continues at coordinate 37,034,983 of OX638306.1, read as the reverse complement.
GTCAATGCCATTTCTTTTTTGTTTGACTTCTGTTTAAAATTGATTTATAGAGGCCAAAGTTTGTTTTCTTTGAATGTTTGATTCTTTTTTGTTTGTTGTAATTGTGGATGATGTAAATTTTTATTTAAGAAACTGGTAGTAGGACTGTTATATCTTTCCGTACTACCCAGTCCTGATTTTCAGTACATTGGTGTAATTAAATTATTGAAATTTACCTTAAAAGTGTTCCTTGGTTCATTGATCAAATATCAATAAATCGGATTTGTATTTAACAGAAACTGTATGTGGTTGCCATGACATTATCTATTTGGTGGTTCTTCATATCATTCATTCGCCCCATTATCAAGTGGTTTTTAAGGAAAACCACAGGTCTCTGTGAACTGCAACGAATTTGCTATGGCCAAGTAAGCGGAGCTCCAAGAGTCAAAGGTGTTGAGCGCTCTTTAAATCTTTCTCAAACGAGACGAATTCAAGAATTGGTCAACCACTTAAATAAGGCTGCAGACAATAGGCAATTCATACAGAATGAAAGAGAAATTTTGAAAGGTTTGTATAAACCTATATTTATCAGTTGGAAGGCTTTAGAGTGTGGGGCTTTTAGGAGCAGTAAGCACAATCCTACTAGTGAAAAAAATTAATCCAAAAATACATTATAAGTTTGTTACTGCTTTTGGGAAATGTGTGGAACAGATATGGGGTTACCGCCAGCTGATTGTTGAAGTTGAACAGTTGAGACAACAGGCCTTTGACAGTGATGATTTTGAGCATGAAAGAAAGCTTTATGATTTATGGGATAATTTAATGCCTGAAAAAAAACTGGATGGTAAGTACTCTTACACTACTAAGGTTTGAAGTTGTTTAAGATGTGCTTTATAGGTAGAATCAGTAAACAGTGGCAAAACATAGGCTTCCAGGGAGAAGACCCAAAAACAGATTTTCGAGGGATGGGTATGTTGGGCTTGGAGAACCTCCTGTTCTTTGCTACAGAGTACCGTGCCCCTGCTCAACATGTCCTGTCACACTCAATGCATCCCATTCATGGATATTGCTTTGCAATAGTCGGCATTAATTTGACCTCAATGGCTCGTGTCCTCCTGCAAGATGGGAGTGCAAAAACATATTTCTATAACATATCCAGGAGTGTGCCTACTATGAGGTTATTTCATGCTTTTTATTGCTATTTATTTTATGAATTTGACAGATTTTGGGTGGAGTCAAAGCCAAAAAATATAATGGAATTTTCAAATGTTAAGGAAAGGTTTGAAAGGAAAATTAGACTTGTTTTAGAGAACCCTTGCTCACAGTTCAAAATTGCCTTAAAAGTAGACAATGTTTAACTAATAATTTTAGTTTATACTAAAAATTGCCTAGTCATTGTTGGTTTTTAAGCAGGTTATTTGTTCCTTTGAATCGAACCTCTGACAGTATTTCTATATGTTTTTTAGCTAAATGTAATGTAAAAATATTTGTGATAAGTGACACTTTATTAGATAGTTCTTTGTGAGGATTTTTCTCTCTGTGTATGTGTACTAATATGTATTTTTGAAATGCACAAAACAAAATAAATTGGGTTTGAGCAACAATTGGCCAGTGGATTCTTCTCAGGATTATTATCTCAGGTCTATCAATATAAACTATGCTCACTAAAGGAAAATAATTAGGGCCATTATATACTTTGAAATTTTGACCATCGATCCTAGAACTCTATTCGTACGAAATCTGATAATTAACGTCACTCAATTGCGAAATCTGTCCATACGCAACTCCAGTACAAAATTGAATCATATTTCCCGCGGTTTTTTAAAATGAATTGTAGAATTCTATTGGCCAGTTGTCCCAAACAATTCAATAAATAACCAAATATTCTGCCATATCGTCTGTCTTTTTCTAACAAAAGTAAAAAACCGGCAAGTTGAATAGTTAGAGTGAAAAGGAAGGAACACAATGCCAAACGCTGGCATCAATGCAAGTGTCAATAGTGTCATAACTGTCATAATAGTCGTATGCAATTGACACTTATCAAAACACAAGCTTTATAGCAAAGGTTTTTTGTTTATTTTGATATGATTTTGTTAAAATAATTCATTATCTTAAAAATATATTTAATACTATCAATTTATAATAGAAATATAAATTGATTTAAACAATTGTAAATGCAGTTTTACTTAAATATATTTAAAGTAGTTCCATAATTCGGTTCAAAGGGTGACGTGGACCCTAGAATTAGGTTAAAAAAGTAAATACATTCCACAAAATATTTAATTGTTCTTCATATGTTTAGTACTTTTTGAAAGAAAAAAACGATGTTTGAAGTAACCGACACACAAAGTAAGTATGGACCCATAATATTAAATTTACACTTTACCTGTCCTAGTATGTTTAAGCCCCAGATCAAAATCATTTTTCAGCTCTGTAACTGATTTGTACAGGTCAAAGGTCTTTCACTGAAAAGGGTTTCTTAATTAAGGACTTTTTATGGAACAGCTATGAAAAATCTAGATTTAGGCAAGGATTTAAATAACTACTAATAACATGTAACTCTATTTTAGAGATAGGAGTAGGCCTGGCAGGATTTGGAATGTTCTTCCTATTTCTGGGAATGTTGATGTTGTTTGATAAAAGTTTATTAGCACTAGGCAATGTAAGAATTCAATTTTGTACAAAAAATGAAAAAAAGGAGACAAATGGTAATTTATTTCAGATACTTTTCATTGCCGGATTGGCTGCAGTCATCGGTAGAGAAAGGACCTTTAGGTTTTTCTTCCAAAGGCATAAAATTAGAGGAAGTATAGCATTTTTTGGGGGAATTATAATAGTTTTAGTCGGATGGCCTCTAGTGGGCATGATTTTTGAAGGATATGGATTCTTCTTATTATTTAGGTAAGAAAAATTTTTGCAAGACAATTTTAAATAATTGTAGAACCTCAAGAATTTCAAACAATTCTTTGTTCTATTTCAGTGGGTTTTTCCCAGTAGCTATAAATTTCTTAAGGAGAGTGCCAATATTGGGAACATTCTTGAATCTGCCTGGTATTAGTAAGGTAAAGAAAGAAATGATAATTATTGTACTGGATTGAGTCGAATGAGATGTGTGTTGTGCTACATTACTTCTCTCTGCTTATTAATTAACAGATACAAAACAAATAATAAGACTTGTGTTTTGTTTTGGTTTCTAGGAAGATTCTGGTGCAGCTTCTGAGTGAGAAAATATCTGTCAATGTCAAACAAAGGGCCATCACAAGAACTGTCGGGGAAACATACAGCGGAATTTGGTTAAAAGCGGAATGGAGCATAATTTGACAGTTGAATTTAAACCAATCAAATAAAAGCCAAAATAGGAATTGACATGTATAATGACATTATTCACATTTCTGCTCTGTTCCGTTCCATTGTATGTGATGGCAGCCTCAGTGGCCCAAGTTTCATTAAGGTCATTTTTGTTTCACACTGGTTCTGGTTCGGGTTGACATAAAACTGACAGGCCACCTGATTTTCAACCAATCAGCTTTTGTGAAAATCAGCTGGTTTGTCATTTTTATGTCAACCAGAACCAGAACTGCTGTGAAACAAAAATTACTTAAAACTGGAATTTTTTTTTAAATGCATGTCAGCTTCAGTTGAATGTACACCTTTTTCCTATTTTAACTGATCTTTTGGAAACCTCAATGGTGAGCATTGCAAAAGTGAACATCCATTTGAGTTTGTACTAAACAAAAAGGCAAATTTTTGCATTAAAAATAATTGCAGACTCTTTTTATGATATATAGAATAGGTATTCCTTGCAGCTTGCAGCAGATCATAACAACAAATAGCTCATTTGACTCAATCCAGATATTTAATTTCATACGTACCTTCGGATTATCTTTTACAATGTTTCAGGTAGTTGATAGACTGGCTGGAGACTCCCAACGAACGCGCGTCTAGCCCCATATATTAAATTTTAGTTAACTTAAGCCTAGTTCTCAGAGCTTGGTCATGTCGCTGCGACACTTGGTCCGACCAATGAGAGATCATGTTTTGAAATTTCCCTATGTGTCGTGCGATGCCCTGTTTGTAGTTGGATTATTTCAACTACCCGCTACTTATCAGGGCACGTATAATAAACAAAAAATAATATACTGTATGAAAGCTGAAAACTTACTAAAAATGGAACAAACTTTACAAGTTGAAATAGGTCATCCCACTGGGTTTTTTTTTCCTAATAAATTTAACACCAAATCAAATTCATAGGTTCAATTCAGGCAAGTATCCAAGTAGAACATCTGCGACAGCGACACGTTATTAAATTTGGAGAAGGGGGTGTCGCCGCGACATGACAAACTCTGAGAACTTTAAGGTGTAACAAATGTTATGAGTGTCGCATGTGCAGAGACAGGTGAATGTTGTGTATTTATTTTCCAGTTAAAAACAGTCATTTGGATTATCAATTTTTAATCTGTATATACTTTTCAAATATATTGAGTTGATATTAAACGTACAAAATACATAATTTTTCTACTTCAGTTTTCAGTTTTAATTTTTAATACGACGCTTTTCCCCACTGTTATGACGTCAAAACAATAATGAAATGAAGATTTTTTCGACACTCGTTTTGGTTTTTGCCTCATAATGTTGGCAGCAATGAGCAGATTAGAATGAAAAGGATATTGAATTATTTCGGTGTGGTAATCATGAAACGCAATATTAACAACAGCTATGCAATTCTTAATTCTGGACAAGTACTTAGTACAAGTGATTTCTTAGTTCATAATTTTCTTTTAATATGAAAGTTATTGATATTCCTTGTCAAAATCTGATGTTTATTTTAAATAAAGATGGCTGCAGTGGGGAGGTTTGTCATATCTACCAACCTTTACTGACTTTAGAAGTTAAAAAATTTACATATTGGAGACACTTTAATTTATATTTATCGAAAATATAACAATATGTTCCTCAATAAAAGAAATAGTAAAATATACACGTTCATAAGGGTCTTTGTCGCACACGATCATTGCAAAACGTTCCTCTTTTTGCGGCTTGGACTGGTGCGACAATGAGTTTCATTATGAAACTTGTATCGTAATTTGTTGTATTTTGTATCGTTTTGAATCTATTAAAACATGCTTCCTGTGACCGTGACCCCTTTGATTACTACTAGTAGTACCAGTACACAATATAATAATTTTAATCAGAGAGTTTCATTTCAAGCAAAACGACATAATTATTCTGAGAAATCCGGGGATAAATGGCAACGTTGCATTAGTCTCTAAAGCTTTGAGTAACCGCCACTGTGGCGCCTTTGTACTCTTGTTCCTTGTTCTTTTCTTTTCGAATGTTCATTTGTCGTTGCGCGGTGAACGACAATTCTCGTGTCCGTTTGGTTTCAGTCGGTGTTTCTGTTTCGTCCCCGTGTTTGTTTTGTGTTAAAAGCCGTGCACACAAAAACTCATTTTATTAATAAATAATGGCAACGGAAGCCGAAAATAACGCGCCCGCCGCCGAAACTAAAGAAATCAAGGAAGAAAAGGAGGTCCCCAAAGCGGACGAGGCCAAAAAGGAAGAAGCCGGGTCGGGCGATGCCCCCAAAGAGAAAGAAAAGGAACCCGCTCCTCCCAAGGTTTCCGTGCACAAGGCCAATTTCGAAAAGGATATTGTGTATTTGTATCAATTCTCGCGTACCCCATTATTACCATCCATCAGCCCGTATTGCCTTAAGGTCGAGACTTGGCTGAGACTGGCCGGTATCAAATACGAGGTGAGTTTTTTCCGATTTCTTTATTTCCAACAAATGCTGGGGGTAAAAAAAGGCATTTTTACATATTTCGGATCCAAATGACAACACATTTCATTGATCCCGTGGCTGGAAGTCCTGGGGTAGTTCGATAAATTAGGCGTCAATAGCGACGGATAGTGGGCTTTAATGACGAGCCGCCATGTTTTGTTGCAACAAAGGGAGTGTGTCTGTGGTGTATATCAAGGCGGCCAAGTTTTTAACAGAAGAGAGATAGCTCATTTCGCTTTAAAGTTGTCTACTTCGTATCTTTTTCCATTATCACGTCTTTGTTTAATGCTGAGGGTTAAATAGAGAAAAAAATAGTTTTAGATAAAGGGATTAGTAAAAAGGGCAAGCTAATCAGTTAAAGCAATTGTACTTTAATTGTATGACTTCAGAGGACTGCTTTGCCTCTGTGGCCTCATTTAAAGGGCGTGGATGCTGACTGAGTCTTAAATTATGCCAACTAGAGCTATAAGCCATTCACTTATTATTGCGATCAAGTAGGCGTTGTACTCTGAGTTTGACATTTTTATCCTAAGTTCTCAACGTGTGCAGAAACGAGATAACTATGGTCCATTTTAAATAGATATTCATCTAACAGGCTGAGGAATTGACAGATTCTTCCTATCCCATCCATGTAAATATGTCATTTATATGTCAATTTCTCAGCTTACTAGGTGAATATCTATTCGAAATGGACTCTATAAAAAAGTGAATTATGAAGTCTCCAGTTAAATGTCTGCCAAATCAAGACCCTTTGGTTAAATGTTAAATTGGTTGTTTAATAAAAAAGTTTACAAGTGCTTCTACTGGGCTGTGAGTCTATGAGTTGTGGTAAGTGGTAGAGGTACCCTTTTAAACTTTTTAAATGCTAGAATTTAACTGCATGTGGAAAAGTTTTTTGTAAAGAGGAAAGAAATATAATTGTTACATTGTCTAGTAAGTGTAACAATGTTGTGTCCATCCTGGTTGTGTCCATCATGTTAAATACGTTCTGTCACTGGACCCTCTTTTACTTTAAAACATTAGACGCCCTGATGAAGACAATAAAGATTGTGGAAAGCTTGGATGCGAGCTTGGAAGTTTAGGAGTTGCCCAGATCAATTACCTACCCAAGATTTGTCAGCACTTGTGTACCTTGGCAGTCAATAATATTCTCTCCATTGATACAAACAAAAGTATGTTGCACCGAGTTTTAACAACAATTTTTTTTCATAAATTTAAGGAAAGCACCTTTTGGAAACATTAATCACTTCAGTAAAACAATGCCAATAAAGAGCAGGGTGACAATGAGGCTCAGGGTTTATAGTTTTAGAATATCAGTAAGAAGCAAGGTCCTGAAACTTAAGGAATTGGGTCTTAATGACACTTAATAAACCTGAAACTAAAGGAAACGTGTAGATTCAGTAAGAAGTAACAGGATGGCTATTATTGTGGGCAGGAAAAATTTCATTTTATCATAGTCCTGCATTGCCAAATTGTGCAATTCTTGTGATTGTATGTTCAGGGTGTCCCACACTATTTGCGAACACTTCAAAAAATTCAAGACATTAGCCTTGCTGTTTCTTTTTGAAACATTGCAGTCATACCTAATTTCTATATTAGTTGCTGTTCTGGAAGGTAAATTTTTCCTTCATATACCTGCTTATATGAATAAGGTAACAAAAAATGGGTTGGGTCTTTATAACATGATGGTATTTTAAAGGTCTATAAACAATTAAAAATCGTGTAAACACATTCTACTATGAGTAATACTATTCATTCCCCCTAATTTCCAATAGGTATTTACTTAAGTTATTTGCTCGATTATTAAATAGGTATTTACCAAACGATTTTGCGATAATAATGAAAAAATCGTGATATTAAGCAACCCACAAACATATCAGAAACCACAACGGAGCAAGTGTTGTCACAGGTTAGTTTTTAAACGACCTTTACTTTTCACTATCTGCGATTTGGCAACCCACGTTTCTGGCCTGTGTTTTACTGCGGTATTATACAATTTTGTTGTTTGCTGTATGTAATCAAACCATTTTCCAGGTTGTTGATCTTACGTTTTATGGCTATGATGATGCCAAGCCTGGCCACACATTCTACGTTATTGTTGTGACAAAAGTTATCTAGATTGTTTTAATCTCGGTTTTAATTTACTTCTGATTAGTTGACATTTTGAAGACATATAATGAACCTTGATATCTGAAGTACTGGTAAGAGCAGTGCAAAAAATCATTTCATATTAAAGCCACTACCTACTGTCATTACCCCTACACGTAATCAGTCCAATTCTTTATAGTCTTGGTCCAACTTCTTCTGTAGATTATTATACACCAATCATCACCCTGAGGCATTTTCGTACAGATACTCCCAAGTTCATTGGCAAATTGTGTTCGCGCCAAACCGGCTAACCTTCGAGGAGGTTAATGCTCTTTCAACTATTTGATCTGGGCAAGTTGCATATATGTAAATGTAGATGATGGATTTTAGTCCCCATAAGTAAGTATAGATAGGCAAAAGCAAAATGGTGTTTATTGTTATTATTGTGTTACGTATAGTGACGAGTAAAAGTCTAATGCACATGGAATTTGTTATTACCAATAAATAACTTACGATTTTTAGAAAGAATTTACACTAATTTACTTCAGATAGTGTATGAAATGAGCAACTTTCTCCTAATGATTACAATGGTCTCGTAAATCAGGCAACGGAAAGTAACTCACACTTTACTGGTAGAAATAAATTAATATCGTATGCACATACATGGCTTAGACTTTTGAGCAATTAAACATTATTGATTGTGTCAATGCTATATATATCAAGTTTATTTTTAAAACGAAAACACACAAAAATAGATAGTTCGGAAGCGGTTTCAAATATTAATAGTCTGTCAACATGAGACCCAAGGACGCCACGGTAGATGCGTGGGAATTTGACTGGTGACAACGGATTGTTAAGCAATTTATTGTAATTTGTTTAACAACGGCGGTGAAATAAATATTACAATGAAGAGAATACCACAATTCCTTTTGATTTGTTATTCTGATTTTGCATTGTGCTAATGAGTAATAGTGTAGGATCGCCAGCTATTTGTTAATAAATAACATTCATTTGTCTATTTATTAATGGTCTTGCCGCCTAAATCAGTGATTTTGCGCTTTTTTGTGTGCAAAATTAATTTGATTTGATCTGATCCAAGATACAAAAAAAATAGTTTTTGGATTTTTATCAATTTCTGTTAATACAAGTGGGTTTAATGCGAAAAGGAAAAAACCAGGTTTTTTTTAATTGTTTTGAGGCTTTTATTGGCCGATATTGCTTCAAATTTGACTTTGATTCAAAATTTGTGACTTAAAAAAAAGCGACTTTGCCCTTTCGCGAAGACTTGTTGATTGTGATTAAAACGTGTAGGTAATTCTCTTGAAAAAGTAGCAATTGTTTTATTGTCTTGAGTTTGAGACCATTTTGGCCGATTTTGGCGTTTTTGTATTTTTTTGTTTAGACAATTTTTATCGATTTTGGTTAAAAGAAGTTAGTCTTTTGTCATAAGTACAGTGTTTACTTGTTTTGGGGCTATTTTAGCCAGTTTTGCTCTCTGATATTGATTTTGATCCAAAATCTGTGATGCAAAAATGTGTTGAGACTAGTTTATCCTTTTTACCCCAAAATTGATTTTGATCCAAATTTTGAGACTAAAAAAAAATGGGTTTTTGTTTCTTGTGTTTTAGATGATTTTTAGTTTTTATCGATTTTGGTGACAACTCGGGAGATAATAAGTAAACTTTCTGAAAAAAGTCAAATCAAAGAAATTTATTATTGTTTTGAGGCTATTTTTCTCTTTTGCAACATTGATTTTGATCGAAATTTTGTGATTTAAAAAATGCGTTAGGTAGGTACCTACTTAGTTTTTACCCTTCAGAGACGTTTTTTAGTCGATTTTGATTAACACAAATGAGTCTCTGCACAGAGTACTACATTTTTTTGTTACTATATTTTGAGTTCTTTTGCTCTAAAATTTGAAAAAAATTTTTTTTTGTCAAATCATCATTTGATTTCTTTGAATAGGTAGACTAATGGCGTCCGCGCGCGCAATTATTCTCTACATTGACAAAAAATTATGAGACGCCATGTTTAAGGCGAAAACCAAACGTTTCGTTGGCTATGTGTTTTTTTGCAAGACTTTAATCTTATTAATATTTGTGTTGTTTACAACGGTGGGATGTGCAGCTTACGGTTGTAGAAGCAGCGGCTATAGAAAGGAGCCTGGAGTTACGTTTCACAGGTAAACAAATGATGGCGTTTTTCAGCAACAATTAAATTATTTCAAATAACTCTAAAACCAGTTATTTTACATCCAAATCTTCAAAATGTGATTTAGTATATACCGCAGAGAAGTCAATAATGCTATTTTGGGAAATATTTTTCTAATCCTGTAACTTGTAGACATTTTTTTTATTTAAATTTTTGAGCAGTTTTTTCAGTGGCGTAGGAGATGTGATCCCAGGGTAATCAACGACTATTAATTCACAATTATTTTTATTTATTTAATAGTAAGTTGATGTTTGCTAATAATATTACGTATAATATTACTAATGTTACAAATAATAATTTAGTTCCATTATTATTTTTAATAAAATATTTTCTTATGTGCTACTTTACCAATGCTACGTCATTGGCATTTTCACACTTGACAGATTGGATCAAACTGGTAACAGACCCCGGCGTCGTATCCTACTTCCTCTGATCTACCTATTCTAAGATTTAAATATTGTTGTGCAGGCACTGCAAACTGATCTCTTTATTTGCATGTGAGTTCATGGTTCATGTGTGTCAGCATGGCAACCCTGTAAGCCATCTTTCGAAGCTTTTGAGCTTTACACTTATGGAGGTTTTTTCTGTTTCTCGATTCTCTGAATGGACCGGCCCGGTAAGGCACTAAATGCACATATGGTTGCAATATTTTGCATTTTACAGATTGGAGCAAACTGGTAACAGACGCTGGCGTCGTATCCTACTTCCTATGTCTACCTATTCTAAGGTTGATTTTGACTTCAATTGGAAATTTGTAACTTCAAATGAAAACACGTTTTGAGATTATCCTTTTCAATTTTGGTTAAAACAGGTGAGTCTTTTGCGAAAAGTTCAATTTTTGGTTATTTTGAGGGTGTTTTGATCTTCGAAATTAATTTTGCTTCAAACATTTGCAACTTAAGAGAGGTTTTAGTGGATTAAAATACAGTTTTTAGCGGGTTTGCCCTGTTTTGGCCGCTTTTGCTCTTCGAAGCTGATTTTAATTGTTATCCGAAATTTGCCACTTAAAAAAATGAATTTTTGTCCTCCTGAGATGATTTTTATTTTTTATAGATTTTAGTTAAAATAAGTAGATCTTCCTCTCTTGCAAATAAATTTTGCTTCAATATTTGAAAAATATAAAAAAATTTTTTGAGATTTTGAGCCGGCTTACAAAATTTGTTAAAACATGTATTATTGTTATGATTGTCAATGAAAAAATAAATCTGTTATCGGTCATGTGAGCAACCTAAGAATTCTTTTTATGGCTCTCCAAACGACGAGAACGAAGAATGATATTCATGGTGCCATGCATTTGTATAGCACCCCCCAATAAAAACTGGTGAATCAAATTTGGTCAACATGCTACAAGCAGTTTCAGAAGTGCATAAACAAAATTAAATATTAATATAATTATATAATATTTATAATAATTAAATAAAATAATTAATAGAAAATAATATTTAAATAAAATTAAATAAAAGTTTTTTTACCAATTTTGAAGGCTTTTATCACAATCATGCCAAAGCATTTTTAAGTATAAATACCACATTTATGGTAAACTAGCTTATTTTGACCTGAGGTATCTGTGGTATTCATTTGTACACGTTTTTTTGGGTAACCCTGTATAAAGACAACGCCATCAATAAACATCAAGACACCATGAAAATTAATATCGTTTGGCAACACTGGCCAACTGAACTGACAGCTCCGATAATTGGCTATCTTTGTTGCACACTAGGGTTTGTTCTCGGGTTTGTCCTTTTATCAAATAGATCCGCCATACTGTTCTGACAAGAGTGCCCAGTATTGCCTAAGCGTATTCAAACCCAGAAGGTTTTTTTTTCTACGTGCATGTAGAGAATGTAAAAAATTTATTGTGAAAAAAAAATACACAATAAATGGTTTTGCTATAGAAATCTTTTTAAGAAAATGTATCTACGAGCGTGCAAAAAGTATCTACTTTTCTCACTGATTTTGGTGTAAACAGTGACGTTTTAGTGCACAAAAGTTATAAAATTTTTATCCCATGAATTGCATCAGTGAAACGTCGATATTTCAGTTTTCATTTTCATCTGTACTGTGTGTTGATTAAGCTGTGCATTTTGTTATTGCACCAACTTTAGATAAACTATCGGCTTGCAAAATATTATTGTAAAATGTCGTTGTCCAACGTGATAAAGCCAGGCGGCCTTCGAATTGATTGTTTCCAATATAGAAATATAAACTCTTTTATTTAAAAAAATAGCCGTACTGATACTTAATGGTTGTTTATTTTCCCGCAAAGAAGTCTGACCGCGTTGGATATTTCACTGGAGGAACGTTAAACAAACCATTGATGCTAATTGATTGTAGGTACCTATTGTTTTGCCATCCTGCTAAAAACCGTTTCCAGGGTATTTTGAATTTCACACGGTATCACCTCACAATTTCACGGAAATTTACGCTTTTGAGTTAAGTGCATTAGTCAGCTATTACTAACTCAGCTAAACATAGCTAATAAATTTTGTGTCATTAAAAAAATAGGTACCCTGATAGAAACAATTATTTACTTATGTATTTAGAATAAAATCCAGGGTGTATACAAAAAATTCTCAGAAACAATACTCATTAAAATCTATTTTTAGTGTTTCTTTTTCTGTTTTGATGTGGGAATGGGCCAATAAATCTATAAGAATGAAAATAAACTCAGTAGTTTATGTTACATCCGGAGGCAGGAGATATTCTTCACTGCAGATAGGAGACAATAAGACTAGCTGCAGATCAAAATATTATTAATTATTATAATACGATGCTGAATATATGCAATTTTTTTAAGTCGTTGACAGGGAATTTTAACAAACAATGACATGGTAGCTTCTGAGACTTCTAAGACGCAGTAAAATATTGAAATATTACTGGATCGATTATTATGTGTACCAAGTCGCATAACTGGCTCAGGAATGCATACAAATTGAGTTGGATAGTTTACGCTTGTTTATTTACTTTTAATTACAAAATGAATCATACCATTAACATCTGTTTAATAGCCGCCATTATGATGTTCTAAATAGTTTAAAGAGACTTGTATATCGTGAAACGCACTATTGATTTAAGTAGGTATAAATTCCTGTGAAGATGTTGATGACTTACATATTGTGTATTAGTATTAGTATTAACTTAAAAATGGCAATTGTATGTACTTAAAACGAATTCTGAAGGTCCTTGGACAACTTTAAACTCGAATTCTTACCTTAAAACTATTAATTTTCGTATTTTTGTGTTATATTTTGCAACGTAGAGAGGGTGCTTGCTAATTTTTTTTAACGATAGTTCAGTTCAGGATTACACACAGTAATACATCACGATGCAGCTACCGTATCTGTCCCATAAACCTCAATTAAAGCCATTTCTTTTAATCAGAAATAATAAAAAGTTGACACACAGTGCACATAACTCGAATAATGCACCACGTTCAGCCTCCTATTAAATTGTGAAATCTACATTTCATAGTTTAATGAACGCTTCTGGTGAATTACTATTATTATTCGAAAGAGGTCATTCAACTTTCTTTTAGTCTTTATGGTTTATTATCCGTCTGTAATTGTAATTACGTCTATTTTAATTGGGATGCTATAAAGCGACACAATTTTTGTTCTGATAGCTGTGATAATCGGCTTCTTGTAACGATTTTTTCATGAAAGTGAAAAAGTTGATAGGCTCGAAGAAGGGGGGTGTTCATTGAAAACGTCATCCAGTGAAATGGCCAAAAAAAAAGATGAAGGGACAGAAGTCCATTTACCTATCCTTTTCTGTCGGAAATGCATAGCCTAGATGACGTTTGTAATGAACACCCATTACATAAATAATGTTTCCAACATTCCATTGATAAGCAGGCTACGAAAATATCTAAAATTTGTAACAAAACTCTTATCACTACGGCCTTGTTTACACTACGCATACACTAAATCTGCCCTGGAATTTCGTTATTATAAATATTTATCCCAGCAATTAAACCATTTGTATATTTTTCGGTGCTTTTGAAACTTTCCGGAATGTGCATCTTATATTCAAAACAATCGCAGATTTAACGGACGGAATTTTAACCCCTTTTTTTATTTTTTATATTTATTCGTTTTTATTTAAACCCCTCAATTAAACATCCTACATTAGTCAGAGTATTTGATACCAATTTTCATTATTTTTTTTTGTATATGCGAAGAATGTAAATAGTAACCTTAACTATCGATAACTTTCCTTTATTTGAAATAAATAGGTGGGAATTTCCTTGTTTGTCTAATTGTGTGTATATAAACTCCGTACTAACAGGCAAACCGTGTTTCGACGTACCAAGAATCGATATTTAGGTATGTTTGTAAAGCCAGTTTGAATAATAGTATCCATGTAGTGGTATTATCCAATAATTACCGTGAGGATTCAAGGAAATTGAACAAGAATGGAGTTTTATGGAGTGGAGGCCATGGTTTAGCATGGAAACAATAATGGAGAGGCATGTTGTACTAATATGTTAACGATACGTTTTGCAAAATAAAATGTGATTGATCGTACATGTAGTTTATAAACCTTAATGGTTGATTTATTAGAAAAACACTCTGAAAAACATGAGAAGTTTGAACTTGTCAAAAGTTCGTTTAGAATCAAGGTTGGACAATACCATGATGTTTATATAAATATTAAAATTATTTTATTTTATATGCAGGGTGGCCCATCGAAAAGGATCCACCCCGTTTTTCTTCCACTTGACTATACACTGTGTCCGAGATAAGGAGGGCCATTATGGGGATCTTGAAAACGGTAAGAGATACATATTTGGTTAAATGGGAGGAAAGTTGCGTAATCAAAGGCCTAACACAATGGCGTTTAGAAATCTCTAAAACAAATTTTGGTTTTTGAGATATTTTGGAAAAATTGAATTTTTTGATTTTACATATTATTTTTTTCTATCGTTAATATTGGACCTAGACCGAAACCGATAGCACTTCTCCACATCAACCTTTAATGCTCTTTAAAGTGGCATTGTCAGTTTTTTAATCCGACGTTTCGTCTTTGCGGAACCATCATCAACTTAATTTTTTTAAACACGGATCTGTGGTTCTGACATCAGATTCGGAAAGCCATTTTTATTCCGAATTCAACGATGTATAACACTATGGTTTAATTGTGTTTTAGTATTTTTGTTCGGCCTTAATAACGAAAAGTCCTATTACGGATCTGTACATACTTTTTAATTCTCTAAAATAAACAATTCGCTATATCACCTAATAGTTTATGTCATTTAGGTGTTAATACTAACCTAATGGTAAAGTTGGTAAGTGTTATACATCGTTGAATTCGGAATAAAAAGGGCTTTCCGAATCTGATGTGAAAACCACAGGTCCGTATTTAAAAAAAAATCAGTTGATAATGGTTCCGCAAAGACGAAACGTCGGATTAAAAAACTGACAATGCCACTTTAAAGAGCATTAAAGGTTGCTGTGGAGAAGTGATATCGGTTTTGGTCTAGATCCAATATTAACCACAGAAAAAAAATTATGTAAAGCCAAAAAATTAAATTTTTTCAAAATATTTAAAAACCAACAAAAATTTTGATAGATTTTTAAACGCCATTGTGTAAGGCTTTTGATTACGCAACTTTCTTCCCATTTAACCAAATCTGTATCTCTTACCGTTTTCAAGATTCCCATAGTGGCTCTCCTTATCTCGGACACCTTGGCAAATGAACAAACCTTGATGAGATATTCAAAACGAGGTATCACTCGACCCCTCTTTCTATTAAAAATGTCAAGGTCAATGCTCACCTCCACTTGGGAGCCTCCAGTCAGGTTAGAGGGTTGAAACTGCTCAAAAATTGCCCCCCCCCCAAATTCTAAAGTTGACGTATCTGAGCGATTTTCGATATATATAGGTACTTAATTCGAAGAAAAATCCTTTTTGATGGGCCACCTCGTATATCCGTTATACAAGGTGTTTCTGAAAATAATGCGATAAATGTAACCACTTATTCTAGGCTTGAAAAGAAAAAACTTTGTATATACATATACATACAGGGTGCTTTTTAATAACATGCTAATATCTAAGAAGGTGATTCTTGGGCTCATTTTGGAGAAAAAACTGCAGATGGACATACGAGATAAAGGGTGCTAAAGATTTCCTTTTTTATTAATATCTGTGACATTGCTGCTCTAGATATTTTTGTGAAATTTATCAGTGATGTCCGTCTGCTAATAAAAATTTTTTTAGAATCCTTATTCATTTCTGAGCACATTTCGCTCACTGAATGTAATGGTGGCGCAACTCAAAAAAGTGGAAATTCTAGATAACAAAATGTCCGAACTAGAAATTCCAACCTCTACCTTAGAACAAAACTGGCACAAAATTATTTCCTTCTATGATCGTATTATACATAATTCATTTTCAAGTCAGAACAGTGTCCTATTTATAACCCAACTCTTAATTATTGATTTTCTCAAAACTACGTTTTTTGAGTTGCGCCACTATTGCATTCAGTGAGCGATTTGGTCTTTTGACTTATTTTCGACTGACGCATGGCTTAAAAAAAATAAAAATTGTTTTTGTGCAAGCTCAAATGCGCTAAACTTATTATTTTTTTAATTAATATAGATAGATGCCACAAAAAAAAAAAAGAATATAAGAACCTCGATAAGAACAAACACTAATAAAAAATATTTTGATGCTACTAATAATATTAAATAATGGGAAAATGGTATTACCATTACATTGAGAGCAATAATGCTCGTAAATATCCTTTGAAATTCCTAAACATGGATAACGATAGGTCATATTTCTCTCGTTAGGAGCAAACATGGTGAATCGAACTGGATGAATTGAGAACCGATCATGATAGGGATAGGGGATATCCAGGAATAAATATTACGATATATATCAGATATACAGGGTAGCCATATTGGTGATACATGTATGGAGGTCTCGGTAACCGTTCAAGATACAGGGTGGATTAAATGAGGAGTTTTGGAGAATTTTATAAGAAACCCACATCTGATTCCCAAATTCAATTATCATTTGCCGTTTTCCGAGAAAATTAAAAAATTTTAAACTCTGCACTTTTAACTGTGGTGTCCAAACCCAGTCAGTGAGAGGTTTGAATATAAAACCTTATTAGGGCACTTTTTGACGCAGCATACAACGACATATAAAACAAAATTCTATCGTCTGTCGTGGGATAACTTTGTTATTTCTTATTGACGCCATCTTGAATTTTTGTATTTTTGAAAAGCCCTTAAAAACCCTTTTCGGTGATGTACATGTCGATATTATTATCTTAATTCTAAGTTACAAAATATCGATTTTTGGTTTTTTCCATAGTAGGCTTTGGCACTTGGCGGCCATCTTGTTCGTCAAAACATCAACGCGCAAAGTTTTTTGCCCAGATAGTAGATACGAGCAGATTTAGGCGAAATCATCTAATTTGATTACAAACGCTGAACGGATATCTGATATAAAAATCCGAATTTTCTCCCCCAACTTGGCGATTCAAAATGTTATAATTATATTCAACTATAACTAATGGTACTAAAATTAATCACAAATGAATTTATTTTGTTTCGCTGCTCTCCACTTAAATCTCATGCAAGCGGTAGTAGCACTAACTCGAGCTTTTGTAGAAGATTTTACGACGTAAAAATGTAAATCCATTCAAATATTTAAACATTTCCTCAGCAATAAACAATACAATCGTGTCTTCACGCTCCATTCCTACTTGCAAATGATATCAAAACCGTCAAGTCGGCACGCACCTACGCCTATCAATTACACTTCTGCAATTATGGTAATGGGTCTCGACATTCCAAGGGACGTATTTGGTCTTGGCATTATACATAAATGTGCAGTCGCAATCCTTTTTATTTCAACAATTGAAACATTGAAACAGCATTATTATGCAACGCCCGTCCCCGCTTAATTATACGGATGGCTGATGAGGAATTTTGCTGGACTCGTCAAATAGTTCTTGTCGCTGCCACCTTATCTTGTGAAGAAGTAATCGTCATGCATACTGAGGATTATATTATATATATATTACACTGCCTCTGGGTGGTGGTGATTGTTTTTGAAGACTTGGTAAGGAACGATGTGGAATCTAATAGTCCATAAAAACCTTCCTCATTCTTCATGTCAGTAATCGAAAACAACATTTCGTATGTTTGTCATTTCGCTATATCCTTTCAACCGGTCTCCAGGTTCGATTTAAAGCGGTGCTATAGCGTTACACCATAAAGGAATTGCACATCACGTTCGCCGCGTTTAATTTCAACGTTAATCGGAGTTGGCTGACAGGAACTGTGCCTTAACAGCTCCCATCAATGCCAATTAGATTTCATTACTACACCGAGTGTTGCGGATTTGTTCTCATTTATACCACCAGAGTCAGGGCAAAAAAAAATTGTTTATTAAAAATGTCGCAATTTTCTTCGGTTTTTTTTCTAAGGTTTGATCGATTCCGCGATCTTTTCGTTTGATTTGCTGATAATTGCTGTTTGTCCAAATTGACTGGTTTGTGACGAGGGTCACGTTAACATATAGCCCACCACTGAACCGTTAAATGAACGTTTTCTTGCAAAAATCAATTTCAGATATTAATTAATTAACATTGACGTCATAGAGTAACAGTTAACAGCTGAAAGCTGAAAATGTTTTAATTTTATTTCTTCTAGTGCAAATTGGAATTTGGTTATTTTAGGATGCTAGACGAGTCACGTAAAGCTTGTTTTTCGTATAGGCTATACAAATATTACCGTCGCCACCATTATCTAGACCAATTTATCCAACAACAACAGCCGAGGGTGTGTCTCAGGGTGTCGTGGTTTATTGTTCAGACACACGCAGCTCGCACACGCACCCCTAAAATTACATTTTCGACACTTAACCTGTCCAAATTTTCTATATAAATAAATCAAAGTGTGTTTCTAGGACTGCCTAGTAGTCTGCGCTGAGTTCTTACTATTCCCATTTATTTTGCGAAGAAAATGCGGAAATAGGTGTTTTCCTCGTCTCCTTTAGTAAAACGTTTTACTGAAACTGATGTAACCTGACCTGACCTAATTTGACCTAACCTGAACTAACTTGAGGGTTAAGTTACCACTACATCCTTTCAGTATACATATAAGGGAATTACATTTCTGGTAGGATTTTAGGGTTTAGCATTTCTAAATAATGATAGAGAACAAAAATATGAAACGTCCGTGGCATAAAAGGTTCTTGGTATGAAACGACGTGACGCCTAAAAAAGGTACTACTTAATATTAATACATGTGTCGACTTTTGATCTTATGTTCGGAGATCTTTGAGGCTGTTTCGGAACGGAAGAAACTCTCAATAACGATTGAGACGTTCACAATTATTGTAAAAATAGAGTTTGAAAGATTTAAGAACTATCAGTAATAACGAAAGGTCTAAAAGTGATTCTCATTTTTAGTTCAAACTAAGTGAAAACAAAGAGGGTATAAGAAAAGGAATGAAATAGAGAAAAGAATAAATAAAATAAAATCAAACTATTTGCATGCTAAAACAAATGGAAATCTGAAGGAATTATAATAGATATATTTTTTTACAAATAGGAACTGTAAACTATGCGAAATTGTACAGCAAAACCGTCATGAGAAACCATCAAAAAGTAGAAAAACTGCAATCGATAACCATAAGGCAATATGACATTGCAAAGAATTTTATTAGAACATCTTATAAAATTTAAAAAATATAATTTGTATTGAATGGAAAAAAATGGGGATAGAAGGTGCGTTAGAATGAAACACGAAAATAGGCACATTAATGGAGAAAGTTGTAGTAAAAGAGAACTTAAAAAGTTTTGATGGAGAAAACCCATTGAACTATAAAGTAAAATGTAAGAGACGTCCTTTTGTTGAAGGATAAAAGAATCAAAAATAGGAAAAAAAATAAAAAAAAGGATAAAAGAATTTTAGGAACAAAATTATTGTAGCAGTAAGATTAAGAAAATAAAAGAAAGAAAAACAGGAAACTTAAGATAAAAGTCGTCGGACACGTCCAAAAACAATCAAAGAAAGAGAAAAATGGAAACTGTATGTAAATTGTAAATAAGAAAACTAGATTTTTATTTTTAGTTGACCAATATTTGAGATATTACGTCTTTTTTCTCAATTCCCAACTTTGACCACCTGTAACTCCTGAACAAATAGACCCATCAAAATAAATCCAACGGTTTTTTCCTCTTGTTGATGCCCTCTTTGTCCTCCCTCACAATTGGTTCATTAATTTTGAAAATAGACCCCTTCGGTGTTTGATTTTAAGCAACTTTTAGTGTCGCCTTTTTTGCAATTTAAAAAAAATTCTCTCACGGAACTAATCTTATTCGAATCAAGGTTGTTACGTTTTTAGGGGATTGCAAGCGTTCCATTTCGATCAAAAAGAGCAGAAAAAATAAAAAAAAAAATTTGAAAAAACCGAACGAGTAAATTTCAAACATTATATCAGAAAATGCATTAAGAAAAAATTCTATTTTAGAACGCGATCACGTAAAATTAATTGAAATCTTCAAATTTGTTGTTGGTGGTAAAATTAATTGTTGGACGAAAATAAGTAAAAGTTTACTAAAGACGTCTAAAACTGATAATTTAATGTTTTTCGAGGAAGTAAGCCAAAAAATCCTAAAAATTGAGTCCAAAGCGTGTAAAAATAAAATTTCAAGTTTTTTGAAAAACTCGGGATACGTACCAATAGAAGCAAATTGCTAAAAAAATAGTTTTTTTTCAAGCGGACCAAAAGTACGTCATTTGTTTTCTCCATACGTACACCTAAAGTGGGCTTTCTAATCCTGAGAGCAAAAAAGTAGCAAAAAAGTCCTAGGCAGTAAAAGTAAAGTCAAAAGTCACCACTACTGTCATGGTGGCGTATAGATAAACGATTTTCGTTCACCAAAATTATTAGAACACTAGATAGACTGATCTGAGTGTATTGCCATCTTTACATTCTTATTGAAAAAGCAAAGGATAGGAATACTCTCAGGGGGCTCGAGAGCACCACCCGAAGCCGCTATTAGTCGAAATCGCATAAGTTCTCGAATTCTAAGTTTGTCTGTTAAATGTCATGCGCGTCATCATATTTATCTGTCAATGTGACAGATTTTATTAATTTAGTATTGATAATAATGCTACATATTTTCAGTTTACCATAATTTACCTAAACCGTCTAAACCATTGGTTATGATTTAATACCATTAAATCCATTGAACATTGAAAACCACCGTTCTAACACTATTTATTTTACAAATAATATACACCACTAATTGGGTAAGTACCTGGACCCGCTTAAAAAGGATGAGAGAAATTTGCAAAACTGAATCACTCGGAAACAGACTTTTTATTTCCTGCATGCTTGAAAAAAAAATAGTATATGTTACTCGGAGTAAAAGATCTTTTTGTGCTTCGCCCAGTTGCAGGCCTCAGCTTCGCTTCGGCCGTCAATCTCTGGGCTCAGCACGAAAAGACCCACTTTTACTCCTAGTGACATAATCTACTATAAAACGTCTAAAAATTTGAGAAATATAATTAGATATAAAATTAATCAATATTACCAGCATCATCTAAAAATGAAAATTTTTATGTTTTTGGAGAAATTCTTCAAATTTGTTGTTGGTGGTAAAATTAATTTTTGGACGAAAATTAGGGAAATTTTACTAAAGACGTCTCAAACTGAAAATTTAGTGTTTTTCAAGGAAGTTAGCCCAAAAAATCATTACAATTGACTCAATGCGTGTAAAAATAAAAATTTTAAATTATTTGAAAAGCTCTAGTTACGTGCTAATAGAGTCAAATAGCCCGTCGTCGTGAGTTAAAGCGTCTAAAAATGCAAACTAAAAGTTTTTGAAAAAATCCGTGGTATAATTAGGTCTAAAATTATTTAAAGATTACCCACATCGTGTAATAATGCAATGTTTGATGTTTTTAGAGAAATTCTATTTTTGTGCGCAATCAGGTAAAATTAGAATAAATCTTCAAATTTGTTGTTTGTGTAATATTTGTACATATATTGCACATTTTACTAAATAACCGGTTTCGTCTTCCGTCTGCAGTCCAGTCTCCAGACGGAGATTGTTTAGGACACGTGCAAAAAGGCAGCCATTAAAACAATTTTTGTTCATAAAATTTTATTTGCGTGTGTGTGTACTAGAATATTTTGTTTCAAGCATTATATTTTATGCTCCATTACATCGCTTTAAGTATAGAACGTAAAAGTTTCTGGTTACAGCTTCTTAAAATAGTTTGCTGCAGCAGCATCGCGGCATGTCTGCCGCAGCTGTAGACGAAACTTCAGGAAGAAATTCCATTGGGCCGGAAAATACTTTAGATTGTATTCTGACTCCGCCGTGAAATCCTTCACAGTCTTATGAGAGAGAAAAAACATAAGTGAATTAGTTTGTTTTATAAAGTTAAAGTAGATAAAACAAAAAGAAAAACATCTATTTGAAAAACAAATGGGAATAGGAGATATAGAAAAGAATATTAAATAAAATAGAAGAAAACAACTAATAATTCCGGATTGAAGTAAAACATAAATGAAGAAACGAAAAATAATGACTATAATCAAACACTAATTAAATTAAAAAAAAAAAATGTTGAAAAATTTTATATTAAAACCACAAAAACTAGCACATAATTTACATTTTTCAAAAAAATATAAAACTTATATGTAGTTGAATTACATGATACATATATTGCACATTTTACTAAATAACCGGTTTCGTCTTCCGTCTCGTGCAATGAAAAGCACAAAAACTGCAATAGCTGTTCAACTATTTGACATATTATCACGTTTCAATTAAGTCTATTAAAGGAGTAAAGTAGCAAACCACTGCCAGACGGAGATTGTTTAGGACACGTGCAAAAAGGCAGCCATTAAAAGAATTTTTGTTCATAAAATTTTATTTGCGTGTGTGTGTACTAGAATATTTTGTTTCAAACATTATATTTTATGCTCCATTACATCGCTTTAAGTATAGAACGTAAAAGTTTCTGGTTACAGCTTCTTAAAATAGTTTGCTGCTGCAGCATCGCGGCAGTCCGGGGTTTTATTGCTCTATGTCTAATGTATAGGAACCATAAAAATTCATAAAATGTCCCTTATATTTTTCTTACGTTTTGTTGATCACTCAAATTTTGTGTTCCATTGTTCCAACTTCCAACCGCGAACATTTTAGCTCCCACCTTGGGGCGGCTCTGAAAGAAAAAGGATAATTATCAATTTTTTTTTCTTTTTTTTATCACTTTAATACACAAGTTATTAAGAATTGGCAATTAACTAAGATCATTGTTTTGTTTTAAAAAATTTTTACTTTGCTCTAATTCGTACATTTTTTCCAACAATTTATTTTAAATAAATGTCCGAAGAGAGAGATAGTTTTAATGGCCTTGTTTAAATTCAGAGAAAAGAAAATGTTTTCAATCTGCAACCAAAGTGTGGCATCTTTTAATAATAATTACAATATTATTCTCGATAAGCACATTAATCTGCTTAGCAAATATGTAAGAGAAAAAATAAGAACACAATGCCACCCATTATTTGCTCAGTGCTCCCAGCTCTGTGACATGTCAAGGTTTTGATAAAGTAATTATTCATAATATAAACAATTTAATTGTTGTCAGCCTTGTGGTGAGTGCAATTCCATCGATTTTACTGAGAATCTTGCTGTCTTATAACTTTAGTAATCTTAAAAAAAAATATGATTCAACTCACTTTTAATTTATTGAGGAAGTTAATGTTTGTGGTTTGGGGTCAAGATGTGGATTGGCTCCTATCTTAATCATTAATGACTATTGTTTACTTAAAAAATGGTATTGTTCTACCCTCTTTTAACCTGCTTCCTCGACTACTGCACTAATTAACTATCACTTTTGCTAAAGTCAAAAACTATATAAAAAAAATCCAGTTCTCTTGCTTGCGTGCACACAGTCACCAGCTAAACATCTCCATCGACCGCTTAGGCTTCACTTAACATTTCTTTTATAGCGTGTTCAACATCCTTTTTTTTAATAAACTTAATGGCCTGTGAAAATCACTACTCAAACGCTAATTACAAGACCATAATTTGAAATCATAGCACCATGTAAAACGATGTATGTAATGGGCAATATCTATGCCATGCTGTCTCAAAGTGAGTCAACATAAATATGAATCACAACAAGTTCCCCATGAGGGTTAAAAATAAATTATCCAGAGATAGAGTGGAGACATTCCCCCCTTTTGAATGTGGTCCAGTGTGTCTTCGGAGCAAAGGCCTTTGGTTTTGGTTTCCCCGGCAACGGTTTCCCTCTGCATTGCAGGGTTGTCATAGTTAGGTATTGGCCCCGTTTTGTGGGTTTCTGGGTTTACGATCGTCGAGCAATTAGCACAAATCGATTGTTCTTCTTTCTACCTTCAAACGTTTTTCGGAAAACGGAAACATTTACCCAAATTAAATTCATGAATCAAGTTTTCTTTGTTCGGTGTATATAGAAACGAAATCCGATTATTTATGGACAGTCCTTATTTTTCCTTTGTTCGGCGGGTCTAAATTTGTCTTGGAAATGTTTTTTTTTTCTTTTCTTGGGTAAGTCCTAAATCCTAAATTCCTTTCAATATTGATATTTTATTGAATCGGACCGTTTTAGGGGTTGGAAAGGAAAAAAATCACCCTCCATTGCGTGCCCTGTAGACTAATAACTTTCTTAATGTAACGCTTTTGTTGCGTGATTCTGATTTTTTTTCTGAAGGACTTGTCATTATTTTAATCTTTGTTGGGGAAGTTTCGACTTTTGCAGAATCAATGACTAACCAGTATTGTTTACTTAATATTATACATCAGATAACAGAAAATGCTCCATACCATATACGTTTAAAATTGTTCATATCCTCGTTGGGCTTCTTTCTCCGTACAATTCCTGCAACCTTGAACTTTACTCTGATCTGGTAATGTTTTTCTCCGGAGGGATGTTCCCAACTAGCATTTATAGTCCCAATAACCTTCCTAAAGTAAAAATTACACAATATCAGCTAACACAAGTTAAAATGAAAATAAATAATGTTTTTGGTTTTTTTAGTTTATAGGTATGTTAGTGCCTTAAATCGATGCTAACCTGAGCGAGCTAACCAGGCAAGAAGCAAATAAAAGTTTACTCTTGTTTTCTCTTCTTTACTCCATCTGTGGTAGTAAACAAATAAAATTCTTCAGATGAAGAAAACGTCTGGAACAATATACGGTGTGTTCATTATAAAATTACATCTAGCAGGCTATGAAATTTTGACAGAAAAGGATGTCATAATCAAAATAAATGGACTTTTCTTTCTCCATCCTTTTCTTTCGACATTTCACAACCACCTAGATGAAGTTTCATAATGAACAACCCGTACTATATAATATACAAGGTGGTCACTTTTACTTCCATTGAGACCTACGAAAAAGATACATTAACCAGCCCTGTGAAGGAAATATCAAAAATAAGACCAAACTTTGCAACGCCATGGAATCTCCTTTTTTCCTAATTATCTACTAAAAGAACTCAATAGAATAAGTGAAGTCGCATTACTCCATCAATTAGGAAGTCTCTTTTATCTTTAAAGAATAAGCACCACCCGAAAAGACCTTTTCCATAAAACTACGAATTTAAAGAACCCTTTTACTTTAAAGCTCGGACAGCAGACAGGCCCTTAACGAGCCTCTCGCAGTACACCTACGCTCACTCGTTAGTTCCACCTTATGGCCTTCAAGTGTCTCGTTGGGCTAACTGCCCCCTAAAGGGTGTTTATTCTTGACTCATTTTTGGAGTGGCAATTTCCGCCAAGAACGAGCGCTCAACTCAATAGCCTGTAATAATGCCCGGTTGATGAATTCAGTTAACGAGATGCTACCGTATATCGCTAAATATAATGGATGGGTCTAAGATTTTTGACATAAGATTGCTGTTATAAAGGTTATTTTTAGAGCAAAGGAAACTGTGATGACGTAAATGGATCGGATTTTTAAATTAGAGTTTTCAAAGGGCTACCACATGCCCTAATTATTAGGCTTTACTAGTATGATGTAGGATTTCAACACTTCCAATACTTATACTATTATAGGAAACTTCTTTTTCTTTCTTTGTTTGTAATTGTTGGGATAAAATTAGGAAATATATTACTAAACACAAGCGTCAGTCCAGAAGACAGTCTTTTCGACGTCAAATCTACGTCTTTAAGGGCCGTTCGTATCAAGCAATTTTTTAGTACACGTAGTTTAGGTTTCCATTATTACTATGGTTACTCATGCTAACAGCTATGGCTTAAGGACCCTTAACTTTAAGTTTACTTAAAATTTGCTTGGTGGAAATGGCCATAAGACGTTTAATGTGCGTCTTTTTTCGACGAAAAACCTGGCACCTGTTTCTTCCAATTTCAGTAATGAGAAAAATATTCAAGGTATTTTAAACGTTCTATTACATTAAATTTACGTGTTTAGAACGTTACCTTCGGCTGTTAAAACGTGTTTTTTGTAAACTTTAATAATAGACAACAAAAATACGTGTTTAACACGTGGAAAAAACGTTGATTATATAGAAGAATTGATGTATATTTTACATTTGTTTAGTATGTTTTATTAGACATGAATTTGTTCTTCCACATTATAAATAAGACTTTCTTTCAACTTGTTATGTTATGTCATTAATTACGTGTTTCAAGATTTACTTGATAACTTTTTTAACCGCTTTTTTTATTTTTAATAACCTTTTTATTTGTTAACTATCTATTAGCATTTTACGTTGATTTGAAGTTATTTAAGCAGTTTCGAAGTTTGTTAGGTTAAAACATACATAATAAGGGCCGAACTACTCTAAATGATAAGATGTAATTGAAATTCCATATCTACGAGCCCCCCTCACCGCAGCTTTGACAAACGACTTTTTGTCAGGTAAACCGAATGATAATTGATCCATCCTTCTTCGTTACCCGACCGACGACACTCGACATAATTCAATTTCCACGGCCCAAAATTTCCCGGAATCCTTTTCCGTTTCGTCATCCATAATTCCCCGAGGAACAAAGCGTCGGTCGGCGTCGCCTCAACTGGCGTCGATGCCTATCGTCGGCGTCTTTTTACACGGCCCAGTCTGGGTGTTTGCTTGCAGCACCACCTGAAAAAGAAAGGTTTGGGTTTAATAAATCTGCAAGGACAAGTTTTGCTTATTTATAACTTTGAGTAACTTTGAAGAAGAGAAAGGTCAAGGCATCAGGCATCGATTTATGTATTATTATCGAACAAAAAAAGTATGAAAAAAAGTGAGACAGAAAACACAGATGAGTCACCAAACATCGATGAGATGATAATTTTATTCTGTAAATAAGCTATTCATTTTTTGGTATTTTTTTGTGTCATTTACTTGATACGCCTTGCTTCTCAGAATTTTCAATCGTGCAGTTCGTTTGATGGTTGTTTCTAACGATCCTTTTTCTCATAAGTTGATTATGCTTTTTTGTTTGTGATACCTACTGTTTTTGTATTATTTCCTATTTATGTTTTTTGCCTGTTTTAACGAAAAGTTCGGTTCAATGCTTTCCTCTTCAATTGTTCACTTCCTTTATTTTCCAGTTTTGTAGTTTCGAGTCGTCTAAATAATTTCACTAACCTGATTTTTATGATGCTTTTATGTTTTTTTGAGCCTAACTTGTTCCTCCTTTTTTATATACATGTTCTTTATTTTAAACAATTTGTGATTTTTCTACATTTCTGCCCATAGAATTCTTTTTTTTCTTTTCAGATTTTAATATGACCGCTTTTAGAGTATTTTATGTTTTTCATAACTATCTTTTCCCTTTTTTACTTATTTATGTTATTTAATGTGAGGGCTTATTATGTTGTTTTTTGTTTAAATTTATTTTATTTAGATTTTAAATAATCCAGGTCCCGTGTAAGACAAATTGTTTTTTCATTTGTTAGCTTATTCTTTTCTGTTTCTTTAGTGATTATTTCTTTTATTTGAAGCTTTTGTTCTCATCCAATTTTTGAACCATTTTTCCTTTTATATATTCCTGTTTCTCGATGTTCTCTCAGGCACTTAGTTTTGTATTTTTTTTTGTAGTAGATTGTTTTCAACCCAATTTGCTATTGGGTATTTCTTAAATTTATGTTGATTTAGGTGTCAATAAAAAACAATAAATAGCTTGCCAAATACTTTTTCGGCATTTTGTTCTATATTAGCCATCTTCAGGGTACTAAAAAGTATCAAAAAATAAACAATGGTGTTATAGAGACTGTAAACACGAGAAAAGTTTTTCCTTTGAATTTTCTCTTCATTGTTTTCTTTATTCTCTTTTTTTTCTAGTTCTTTCTTTCCTCTTTATTTTGTTTTCGTTTTTCTTTGTGTGGTACTTTTAAAAGAGACAAAAACGTTCTTTAAAGTACTATAACTTTACGCGACAAATTGGAAATTAGTTTAAAACATGAAGAAAAGATTTTTTTAAACTTATACCAGTTTCATTTCGTATGATGGGTTTTAGTGTCTTGAAGATGACCTAATATAGTCCGAAACGTCGGCGAAGTTTGGGAACTATTCCCGTTTTTCATTAAATCCTAATTCAAGTAAGTTTTAAAAAATATACAATATTTTTATTTATTTTGGGGAAACGAATGGTTTTAATATTTTTTACTTACCACCAGTAAGGAAATAGCAAATAACCTACTCTCCACTCGGCTAGTAAGGAGCCCTTTACGCACGGGAAACTATACACACACTGCTAAATCTACCACAGGGTTTGCACCCTGCTTGTTAAAAGCAGGTCCGTAATAGGGTTCGAAAAAATCATTAATTATAAAAATTAAATAAATCAAAATTATTTTGTTTTTTCCAATTTTTATTTTTATACGTTTTTTTTTTGTTTGCTGTGTCGCCTCAGATTAGCTTCCAATAATAATAGTTTCTAGTTCCTAATATACTATTACTATTTGCTATAATTTTTTTCTTTCTTTTGCACTTTATATGTCTTCGGGTTTAATTAATTTTCCAATACATGTGCACTATAAATATGTGTTCAAACAAGGACTCTTTCGGACGTCTTTGTTACGTCGATAAAACCTAAGTTGGTTCTTCCGTTGTTGCCTTGAGGTCTTTCAAGTTTTTACGGTAAAAACTGAGTTTCTATAGTATTTGAGTTGTGCATGAACCATATATTCATTATGCAGTGTGTGCCAGAAACAATGGACTATATGAGTATGATATATGGTATGAGGCAAAATAAGGTGATCAAGATTTAATCACGTTTCAAAAAAAGTTGTTTTCGTTGTGGGACACCTTCTAATTACAGTATCGTTGATAATTTATATTCCTTCGCAAGTTTTTTCCGATTTTTCGTTTTATACATGTCGGCGCGTTCAGATTTGTTTGTATTTTTAAAGAATAAGGACCGTTCTATTAGTTAAGTGTTATTGATATGTTTCTTGGAGTCAGCCGAAATATGAGTTCAGAGCGGCTGACCGATTTATATGTTATGTCTAGGTTAAGATAAAGAATCAATCCGGCGTGGGAAATACGATCGGGTTGGGTGGAACGGGGCCAGGGATAAGATGACAAGAGCGATAGCCTGAGGGCTCTCAGTTTTTTAGCGAGATCGAGATCGAGTAAGGCTGGCCCCGGATCACCGGTTCTTTATGGTTGATTTATTACGGTTGCTTTATATTAGTTGTTTGGTGTTTCTTGGATTACTATAATCCGGACCTGTTGTTTGGGTGTTTCGGTGATTTGGTAATCACGTCGTTTTGATAGAATTGATATTGTAGCCTGTGTTTGTTTGATTTACGTGAAGCAATGGCATCTGAAGATATGGATCTCCAAGATCTGACATCAGAAGTGGGATTACCTGCACCTGCAGAAGCCATCTATGAGTCATCAAAAAGCTAAGTTGAAATTTTATAAAAGAAAATAGTACAGTTGCAAAGTTTTGGCAGGAACTTCAAGTTAATCAACTAAAGTGCAATTGCCGAGTTTTGTTTTAAGTAAAAAAAAAAAAATTACATATTCGGAAACTTGGTGTTGTTTAGTTGATGAGTTCTTTGAAGTTCACTATCTTGCAGAAATAAGTTTGACGAATATTGACAGGACATATTGAAGTTAATTGCAAAAGATGATAATGATAAAATTTTGCATGTCGTACGCTTGGCATTGAATTTGATAGTAGGGCTCTGAAGTATTAGGTAAAGTCTGTTCTGAAGTATTAGGTAAACCATAACAAAAAAAAAAAGATATACCAAAATATTTAAAAAGAAATTTGTGTTGCGTTAGTGGTTTGGCCGGTAAACGGACGGTGCTATTTCGGCATGATCTTCACATCACTCCGAAGCAACGTGCCTTTACCCCGTCAAATAAAAACGATGACCGGTTTGTAGGAAAGTATCGATTATGTGGAAATGCTGTGGGTGGAGAATACCAGTATCGCGTTGAAAGTTTGACGGAGGAAAATCGGGTGTTCCCTCGTCTAAGTTTGTTGCTTGTTTGAAAATGTGGGAGGCTGGGCCATGTCCGAGCTAGTTACCATGAAAATAAGGAGGCTCTGGGTCTAGATATGAAGGAATTCAGTGTAGGTCTGAACCTTCCCTGGAGGTCAACTGGATATGGAGAATGGTAAGGTTGTTCCTTTTTTTTATTTCTCGCTGACCGTTAAAATGAGTGTTTCCTCATCCTTAACTGGAAAGTTGGAGAGTTGTTTGATATCTCTAAAGGGCATGGGGGGTGGTTCTATTCTTTGTACCTTGCAATTATTGGTTGGAGCCGAGATAGAAAATATTCATGTCGAACTTTTGTTGCATATTGTACCTGATGATAGTGTATCTTTTGACATCGTAATTGGTGGAGGTTTGGTTGCTCAAAGTATTAGCGTTTGTTATGGCAGTGGAGGTTTAATTTTTGTTCGCGAAGGGTCTGTTGAGCTTTGCCAAACTACAGTGATTGATTTTGAGACTATTGATACTGATCTAGATTCAAAAGAGGAGCAACTTGTAATTGATGTGCTTTCGCGATATCGAGATGATTTTGTGAATGGTATGCCAAATGGTCGGGTGAACACGGGTTGCCTAGAGCTACGTCTCAGGGATGCAAATAGATTTGTCCAACGACGGCCTTATCGTCTGGCTCCAGTTGAACGTGATATTGTTCGAAGTAGGGTCGGTGAATTGTTGGAAGCAAGTGTTGTTCGTCCTAGCTGTTCTCCGTTTGCTGGCCCAATGACACTTGTTGGGAAGGGAGACGGGTCTGATAGAGTGTGTTGTGGTTT
The DNA here is from genome assembly GCA_951812265.1 of Taphrorychus bicolor. Taxonomy (NCBI): domain Eukaryota; kingdom Metazoa; phylum Arthropoda; class Insecta; order Coleoptera; family Curculionidae; genus Taphrorychus; species Taphrorychus bicolor. Next base: position 37,003,662 of record OX638306.1, on the reverse strand, counting down.
TCGCGAATTAGATCATGATACAATTCCGGATCGATGTCCACTGCCTCTTATTAATGATCGGATTGATCGATTACATAATGCCCACTATTTTACGTCGCTAGATATGGCTGCTGGCTTTCATCAGATTCCTGTGCATCCGGATAGTATCGAGAAAACCGCATTTGTCACGCCAGATGGCCACTATGAGTTTTTAACTATGCCATTCGGGCTGGGAAGCGCCCCAGCTGTTTATCAGCGCGAAATTGATGAAGCGTTGGGGAGCCTTCGCAACACAATTGCCGTTGTTTGTATTGATGACATATTGATGCCTTCTGCGTCAATTTCTGAAGGAATTGAACGTTTGGAAATTGTTATTAATACTCTGGTTAAAGCGGGCTTTTCTTTTAATTTTCAAAAGTGTAAATTCTTAAAAAATATAGTTGAATATTTGGGTTATGTGATTCAAAGCGGTGAACTTCGTCCGAACCCTCGCAAAGTTTCAGCATTGGTTAATTTGCCAATTCCTAAAGCTTCAACCCGAGTTCGCCAATTTCTTGGTTTGGCCTCGTATTTTCGGCAATTTATTCCTAACTTTTCTAGACTAGCATCACCTTTGTATCGGCTTACCGCAGGTGGTGCGAAGTCCATTGAGTGGTTACCTAAACACGAGGAAGTGCGACAAATTTTATTAAGGGCTCTTACCTCCGAGCCTGTGCTGTCCATTTTTGACCCTGAGTTGCCGATCCAACTTCACACAGATGCCAGTGGTGAAGGTTGTGGTGCTGTTTTGTTACAGAAAAGAGATCGGAGGCTTCATGCTGTGGCATACTGCAGTGAACGAGCCACCCAGGTCGAGGCCCGATATCATTCTTGTGAGCTGGAGACGTTGGCTGTTGTTAGTGCAGTGAAAGATTTTGGACACTTTTTGTATGGTGGAAGCTTTGTAGTTGTTACCGACTGCAATTCCTTGAAGGCATCCCGAGGTAAAGTTGATCTCACCCCTCGAGTTCACGGATGGTGGGCGTTTTTACAGGGATTTGACTTTGGTATTCAGTGTCGTGAGGGCGTTAATGTGAAGCATGCAGGTTTCTTTTCTCGCAGTCATGTTGCGCAGAGTGCGACTGATGCGTGTTCGAGTTTAGTTAAAGATGTTCAAATGTTAGATTTGCATAAGGACTGGCTGCGGGTCGAGCAACATCGTGATAATGAGATTGGCCAATTGATGGTTGAATGGAAGTCGAACGAACTTCCTTTGGAATTGTCTAAATCTTATGACGTACGAAATAATGTTTTGTTTCGTAGGGTTGAAAGGGGAGGGAGGTCCAAATGGCTGCCTATCGTCCCTCGCTCTATGGTCCATAATTAATCATGTCCGTCTCGATTTGAAACACCTGGGGTGGGAGAGGGCTTTGGATGGATTGTGCGAAATGTACTGGTTTCCAAATATGTCAAAGGATGTGAGGGGGTTTATTGAAAATTGTTTAATTTGTGAAGTTTCAAGGGGTAAGGCCGGTGGTTCCCAGGTTCGTTTACATTCAATCTCTAAAATTGCAATACCTTGGCACACGGTTCACGTAGATATTTCTGGAAAGTTAAGTGGAAAAAGTGATAAAAAAAGAATACGCCCTTGTGATTATAGATGCTTTCACTAAATTTGTTATTTTGTACCACATTTCCTCATTATCTGGTAAACAAGCCGTCGAGTCTATTCGAAATTTTTCGTATTTGTTTGGAACACCTCAGAAAATTGTTTCAGATCAGGGAAAGTGTTTTACCAGCTCAGAATTTAAGAAGTTTTGCTCTGATAGTAATATTGAACTTCACTTTGTTGCGCATAGTGCAAGCAGGGCCAATGGCCAAGTAGAAAGGGTTATGCAAGTGTTAAAAAATCTTCTTACGATAATTGAAATTGAGGGTAATAAAACTTGGCAAGATAGTTTAAGTGAGGTTCAATTAGCCATAAACAGTAGTAAACATAAAACTACTGGTTTTAGTCCGGCAGAATTATTATTTGGTACTAAAATTCGTTCTTTGCATCTAAACGCTATAGTGCACCGACTTGTTGATGATGAAGAAAATACTCCTTCTTTAGTTGAGATTAGAAACAAGGCAAGTGAATGCATATCTAAAGTTGCTAAATTAGATACTGAGCGATTCAATATTGGCAAGGCTCAAGTTAAGGCTTTCTGTGTAGGAGATTTTGTCTATGCAAAATGTAATGAAAGAATGCTTTCAAAATTGGATCCTAAATTTAGGGGACCTTATAAAGTTACTAAAGTGTTAGAGAATGATCGATATGAGGTAGAGAAAGCAAATGGAAAAGGTGGGATATTTAAATTTGCTCATGATCAATTGAGGGCAGTGCCTGTCGGTCAGGAACAGGAAATGTTTGATTTTAGTAATGAAAATAATAAGGATGAGGCCATGTCGGCGGAAGATAAGTAAAAGTAAAAGTCGACCGAGAAGTTAATGTTTTAGTATAATGATTGTCTTTTGTTGTTTAGTTGCTTTGTTCCTAGAGTCGCTGTTAATGTGACTGCTAGAGGTGATGAGAAAAGATAGTTGCTTTGTTCCTAGAGTCGCTGTTAATGTGACTGCTAGATGTGATGAGAAAAGATAGTTGCTTTGTTCCTAGAGTCGCTGTTAATGTGACTGCTAGATGTGATGAGAAAAGATAGTTGCTTTGTTCCTAGAGTCGCTGTTAATGTGACTGCTAGATGTGATGAGAAAAGATAGTTGCTTTGTTCCTAGAGTCGCTGTTAATGTGACTGCTAGATGTGATGAGAAAAGATAGTTGCTTTGTTCCTAGAGTCGCTGTTAATGTGACTGCTAGATGTGATGAGAAAAGATTGTTGATGTAATCTTTTGATTGTCTTTTATCGTTTAGTTGCTTTGTACATAGAGTCGCTACGGTGACTGCTAGATACCATGAAAGATGGTTGCGACAATTTGTTAGTAAATGCCGCTGCGGTAGCGATCAAGTTGATTTTGACTTGTTATGTTGTTGACCTTGGATGTGACTTGGTCAGGATGGTCGAACTTGAGTAAATAAAATAGGTGCTTTCTTTTGGTTTCAGGTGAAACACTGAATTAGCGCACGAGGACGTGCGACTTGTCAGAATGGCCGTGTCGGCGCGTTCAGATTTGTTTGTATTTTTAAAGAATAAGGACCGTTCTATTAGTTAAGTGTTATTGATATGTTTCTTGGAGTCAGCCGAAATATGAGTTCAGAGCGGCTGACCGATTTATATGTTATGTCTAGGTTAAGATAAAGAATCAATCCGGCGTGGGAAATACGATCGGGTTGGGTGGAACGGGGCCAGGGATAAGATGACAAGAGCGATAGCCTGAGGGCTCTCAGTTTTTTAGCGAGATCGAGATCGAGTAAGGCTGGCCCCGGATCACCGGTTCTTTATGGTTGATTTATTACGGTTGCTTTATATTAGTTGTTTGGTGTTTCTTGGATTACTATAATCCGGACCTGTTGTTTGGGTGTTTCGGTGATTTGGTAATCACGTCGTTTTGATAGAATTGATATTGTAGCCTGTGTTTGTTTGATTTACGTGAAGCAATGGCATCTGAAGATATGGATCTCCAAGATCTGACATACATAAACAAAATCAGAGGAGGCACTCTTATACAAACCCTTGCTGCAACTCACAGCTGTAGTGACACAATAGGCGACCTATAGGAAATCGGAGACATCATCTCATAAATTATGTATTGGCACCCAGCTGCAACCCAACGTTTCATTCATACATGTGTGGGTTAAGACACTGTGAATAGGTACCATTGGTCGTTTATTATTAATGATAGATATTATCGTCGTGTACTTTGTTAGTACAAATTCTTTTCGCATTCAAAGCCTCAACGTGAGCAATCAACCCAGTTTCTTGACCACCTACTTCAGCGTTCTTGTGGCTATTTCCAGAGATGTTACAGGCGGAGGAATGTTAATGGACATTCGCTCACCACTTAGGCCACTTAGGTCTGATTACGAATGAGTATTTCGGTTTAATTTTAAACACTCTTGTAGGCCGCCATATTTTCTCTAAAGCTTCCCAGTCACGTTTCGTTTTGTCGCCACTTCTAAGTCAACCAAAGTAAAAAATGGGCAGTATTACATATTTGCATGAACGTACTATCAAGCGGTCCACTTCCAGTAGTTCATTCATAAAATTTGTTTTTACTATGCAGAAATTGAATCACGTAGAAGCACAAGTACGTGAAGTTGGCCACGTGTGTGCCACTTTTTTTTAGGGATCACTGCGACCGCAGCGAGCCTTTTCATTAATTCAAAAGACAGACGTGTGAACCGTCTAAATGGCTGCAAGAGATGTTATGAATCCTGGACTCCAGACGAAACGTACCATCAGGCTGTTGCACCCTAAAAGTGCATCTGCAACGTTGCCGCAGCTTTTTATGGGTCCCAAGGGCATTTTTAAGTTTTTTGGGTGTTCATTAGAAAACGTTATCTATAAAGATTTGAATTTTTGACAGTAAGAGTTGACATAATCAAAGTAAATAAACTTTTGTTTTTTCATCCTGTTCTTTTTATATTTCACAGCCAACTGGGACTGCTGGCGTTTTTTTAGATGAATACCCCCCTATATGTGACCACGTAATTGCCCTGACTCATTAGCTGGAATATATAAAGTAAATCAGGTTTTATAACTGACTGCTTATAAATCAGGGATATTATGTTCTGACCCTTATCGTTTTTAGTTTTTTAACGCTTCAATTAATGGGAAATAAATCTTCCTATCGGTTTTATACGACTGATTATCTACAAGTCGTAAAGTCGTCAATAGTGGTTGTCTTTAGGAATCGTTTTACATTTTATTGGTGGAAAGCAGAAAAGTAGTGGAACAACAACTGAGTTATTTGCTGTATAATCTCGTCCGTGAAATACATTTTTAACAATCGAACCATTCTTTTGAGATGTTCATATTTTTAATACGGCTGTGAAATTGAAATACGGTACCACAAATGAGTTTGCGGTCAATAGGACAAAAAAAAAGAATTTATAGTCTAGCTGACGCTATCTATGAGATAGTACACACAGTACTTAGAAAGGACAAACCAAGAGGAACTCTCTTGGAATGTCATCGAAAGAATTCTCAGAGCCCTTTTGGTTATTGAGAGACATGGTGGAATTGAAAATTATCGCTTTTAAGGAATCTCGGTTATCTTTAAATTTATCGAAGAAGTTAGAACGTTTGTTTTTTTTTCCGTAGGATCCAGCGGCGTAGATAGATTTTTTTAGTGCAAGAAATAACCGACGCAATAGAACAAACATGGATTTTTTTTTAATTAGACGTTATGTTGATTATTAGAAATGTATATTGTGACTGAACCATTAGGTGACGCAACCAAGTAAAAAAAATTACTTTTTTTTACTTGGTTTTGGATACAGAAACGATTTTTTCTTACTTATTGATTTTGTGGGAAAAATTGTTTTTTTTTTCAGTTTTGAAACAAAAACTTTTTTTATTACTGATTATTTTGATCGATTTTGACACAACTTATTAGTTTTTTTAAATGAATTTGTATCCTGGTTCCGATTTCATTACAAATCGAGATTTTGTCAATTGATTTTGGGGCAAAATTCAAGATTTTACTTCCTAAATTTAGTTTTATTAAAATTTGCGTTTTAATCGTTACAAAACGTCTCATTTCGTTGAAATCGTTACGAGGTAGTAAATTGTGCAACTAGTGTCGAAAATTGCACTTTTCACACGAGTGTGATGGTTTGAACACGAGCCGTAGGCGCTTGATACAACGTCGCAAGATCGTGAAGAGTGATTTTCGTACGTGTTGCACACTATACTTTTTCTACGATTGCAATTTTGCTTCATAAATGCTCATTCGTATTATAAAAGATATGTAAGGTATATGCACAGCGATAAGAGGCGTGTGCAAAGTGGACTTCGCACAAGATCCTGTATGAGAGTAGTGCGCATTTGTTAATTTTTTGATTGAATAATTTGTGAGGGTTTTGATCGATTTATTTCTTAGACGCGTTATGATGGTTTTGAGCCAAAAAAATAATTTTTTTTTTTACATTTTTCCGATAAAAATCGTTGTTTTTTACGTATTGACTTTGACGTTGCTTTAGATTTCGAACTAAAAATTGAGTTTCTTTAAAATTGCAAAAATAACTCGTTTCTATCTTTCGAGGATTTTTTGAGTTAAATGTTAATGTAGTTTTTTCACTTTTGAACCAAGAAGTGAATTTTTTAATTAATTGTGACTATATCTGATCGATTTTGATCCAAAAAAAGTAAATATTTTAATCATTTTTTTTTCGAAAAAGAAAATTTTTGTCCAACCATATTTCTTAAACAAACAAAATTTAGTCAATTGATTTTTTTGTAGCAAAACTTGATAATTTAGTCCACAAATTGAGTTTCATTAAAATGAAAAATGCGTTTTAATCGTTACAAAACGACTTTTGTTTCTTTTTGTACAAAAAAAAAAATGAATTTGAACCAGAAATGTATTTTTGTTTGAATGCTTTGTGAGGGTTTTGATCGACTTGGGCCCAAAAAGTAAATTTTTTAATGATTCTACTACAAAAAAGTGTGAACCAAAACGTGATTTTTTTTGTTACACATTATGAGGATTTTGAGCCAAAAAAATAAATCCCTAGAAAGTTTTTCCAATAAAAATTTTTGTTCGCTAAGTACTATTTTATTACAAAAACAATTTTTTTTTAAGAATGATGTTGAAACCAAACTTGATTTGTTACTGTTAATAAAATGCATTATTTCATTTTCAGACGATTTTGTTCCTTTTTGAACTAAATAAAGGCGGTTTTAACTCGGGCTTTAACGATTTTTATAACTCTAAAAAACAATATAATTATTTTTAAACTGATAATGTCTTGAATTCACAATATCGTTTTCTAAAAAAAAATATTGATTGATATTGAAAAAAAAAAAATAATAATAACTCTTAGTTGGAAGAGACCTAACATATGATGTGTTACATCAAAACAAAACTTTATTTGATTTCCTCTGTTCTAGAGAAGGTTTTTGTTTTTAGTGTACATTTTTGTAATAATAATTTTTTCTATTATTATTCTTTTGTCACGTTTTCTGATTTTTTTTGTTTTTTCTCATATAATTTTGTTTAAATTGATCTAAATTCGACTTTTTTATTGGGTTTCATTCATGGTTTCTATTTTATTTATTTTTCTAATGCAATTATTGTCTCTCCTGTTTGCTGTGGCAGTTCTGCAATAAAGATTGCGGTATTTTAGTTATTTTTGTTTCTGCTTTAAGTTACCAACAAGCTTACACCAGCTTACTGCTGTTTGGAATTGTCTGCGTTTTCTTCTACTATAAACATTTCTGTCTTCTTGTCGTAATTTTTCTTTGTCCAAGTTTTTCTGTCTTACTGTTTCCTTCATTTTGCAAATATTCGTTGTTTTAATTAATTTTTTTCTTCGGATTTCATTCTTTTTTGAGAATTTTGTTATTAAATTGATGTTTTTTAAGGACCGACCAATTGGAATGTATGCTAATTTGTATTACATATTGTAATTAGAAAAATTTGGTACAAAACTAGGAATATTTTATATTTATTTCTTTACCTGCAAATTTTGGATAATTTTTCTAGTTTTTTCCACTTTTCTTCTTCTAATTTTTTAACATGATATTAACTTTGTTGAAATAATGTAAATTTAAGTTTTGCCAATCACTCCAAATTTGTATTCTTACACACTTTTAGTAATTTTTCTTTTTTGGCCTTAATCCTAGCCTGACTTTTTCAAAAAACATTAAAATAGTTATTTTTATGTAAAATGAGTTCTTTTGAAACAATTTTAGTTCTAATTCTAATCTGAATTTCTATAAAGACTTCAAACTTGCACCTTTACAGGCTCATTGTAATTATTAAATCCTTATGCTATCCTGAATTTGCTTAGAAATTTTTAGTCTGCAGATGCTTTTAGTAATTTTTAATTGATTTTGGCCACATAATCTTTATTTGAATTTTTTTGAAATTTCTAAATTGGTATTTTTCAACACTTTGAGTAATTTTTTACGGACATTTGTCATTTTGGCACTTTGGCCTTAATCCTAGCCTGGTTTTTCAAAAAATGTCAAAATTTGTAATTTTTTTGATGAAATGAGTTACTTTTAAACAATTTTAGTCCTATTTCTCGACTGTGTATTTTTTTAACCAGTTTTGTTCTTAATGCTTACGTGAATTTGGCTAGAAACTTTTAATCGGAATTTTTTTACTGTTTGATTAATTTTTAACTGATTTTAGCCGTAATCTTAATTTGATTTCTTTTTCAGAGCCTCCCAAATTTTTATATTTACCCTCTTTGAATCACTTTTCACGTATTTTGGCCTTAATCCTAGCCTGACTTTTTCAAAAAAACATACAAATTGTTATTTTTATGTAAAATGAGTTTTGTTCGAAAAATTTCAGTTCTAAGTCTAATCAACATATTCCAAGACTCCAAATTTGCATTTTTGGCGCTTTTAGTAATTTTTAATTGATTTTGGCCATAATCTTAATTTGAGTTTTTCCAAAGCCTCCTACCTATGAATTTACCTTCTTGAATCATTTTTCACCTATTTTGGCCTTAATCCTGTCCTGACTTTTTCAAAAAAAACATCAAAATTGTCAATTTTAGGTATAATGAGTTCTTTTCAAACAATTTTAGTTCTAGTCCTATTTAAATTTTTTTTTTTTTATTTTTTTTTCTTTGATCTAAATGGGTTTTTTCATTAGGTTTTCATTCTTTTGAAAGAATTTCGACACAAAATTGATTTTTTTTAACACTAACCAATTGGAATGTATAATCATTTGTAATACATATTGTAATAAGGAAAATTTGGCTCAAAACAGAAATATTTTAAATTTATTTCCTTACCTGCAAATTTTGGATAATATTTTTTCTACTTTTCTTAACTTAATTTTTATTTTTTATTTAATATTAACTTTGTTGAAATATTGTTAATTTAAATTTTGCCAAACACTACAAATTTGTATTCTGACACACTTTAAACAATTTTTCACGTATTTTGGCATTAATCTTAGGTTGCTTTGAAAGTGAGTTTTTTCCTCGGTTTTTTCAAAAAATTTCAACTCTAATTTTAATCTAAATTTCTCCAAGAATTCAAATTTGCATTCTTGACGCTTTTAGTAATCTTCAATTGATTTTGGCCATAATCTTATTTGGATTTTTTCGAAATTTTGTTTAAGAAAAAAATACTTTTTTGACCTAAGAAATAGTTGTATTGCGTTCAAGTTTAATATTCTTTCAGTGGCATTTAATTGCTGCTAGTGCCCAATATACAATGTGTCTAGTTGGTGCTACTTTTGGTTTTTTTTTAAGAAAGTTCATTAGACTTTTGTGTTGGTTAGGAAAAATTAGTTAAAAGCAAATAGAAACTTTGTGCGTCTATTTTGAAAAATTAGTAAATATTTCGAAATTGATTTAAAAACCAAAAAAATTAATTGCGTACTTTGCTTATTTAGAAAAAGCTTAAAACGGGGTCTAACTTCATGGATTTGTTTTGGGAAATAAAGGCGTTGATATCTTCGGAACGGTTTGAGGCTCTACGAAATTCATTAGACGATCGTGTTAGATCGTTTGTATATTTTGCAAAATAACAAAATTATTCAATATCTTGAGAACGGTGAGGTTACCTAGATTTCGATAAACGACTGAAAATTTAACCAAAAATGAATACAAAATTAATGGGTTTATTTTGGACAATTATAGTATTATTTACTATTTCAAAACGGCTTGAGGCTCCAAAAAAATTCATGTTAGAAAAAATGCGCTATACACAAACAGAAAATTCGTGATCGATTTTGGAAAATAAAAAATGTGTAAATATCTCGAGGGCTGTTTGAGGTTTCAAAACTTGTACTGAACCATTGTTTTAATTGGAAATAATTAGCTAAAAATTAATACAAACTTTATGGATCATACAATTAGAAAGTTAGAAAATTATTAACTATTTTGACAACGGCTTGAGATTTCAAAAAAATACATTAAACTACCATGTTTTCTGATAAAAATGAGTTACATAAAAACAGAAGTAAATATCCCGAAAATTGTTAGAGGTGTCGAAATTTGGACCGAACCTTTGGTTTAATTGGAAATAATTAGTTGAAAATTAATATATATAAGCTGTATGGGTTTATTTTAGAAAATTATTAAATATCTCGGGAACGGCTTGAGACTCCAAAATAAAATGCATTAGACTATCATGTTTGTTGGAAAAAAATGAGTTACGCAGAAAGAGAAACTTTCTGATCGATTTTGGAAAATGAAAAATTATGTAAATATCCCGAGAAAAATTCGATGTTTTAAAACTTGGACTGAACCTTTGTATTAATTGGAAATAATTATAAATGACTTAAATAAAATGTAATGGTTGTCGTTCGGAACTAACACATACTTAACCAACATATTTTTAATGAAAAAAAAAAATCAGTTTTATGTAATTAGTTATTCACGTCAAAAAAGTGAATAGATGAGTATTTTTCTCAAAATAATTTTTATTCGATTTTTCTTCATTTAAATTGTAAGCGATATTTATGTAAGTCAACACAAATCTGTTCAAATATTTGGATACAACTACAATATTTGTATTTAAAATTTTGGTCTAAAATCCTAGGGAGAAATTGTGAAGCGTTTTGGATTGAGTAGCAGACACCAAAAAAATTCTTCTAGGTCACGTCTGCCTAAAAAACCTAAAAAAAGCCTCCCTAATGAAATACACGTTTAGCTGACACATTTAAAGCACATAAAACTGAAGGGCCTGCTCTAAGCATTTCCTTGTTGACACGTTTCCCATAAACAAACATCTGGCTTGAAATACCAAAAGCCACTGTTTGGCACAGAGTACAAAAAACCAACTGAAATCGTTAAAATTTATTTAGTTTGATGCCGATGTTAGCTTAAGGTTTGCTAAACCAGCGCTGTAGTAGGGTGGTTTCGGTTTGGTAGGTGACTGATACCATTGTCTTCAAAATTTTTTAAAGGGTTTGCTTTATCCTTATAAACCAATTGCCTATTTTTTTAGTTTGTATCGTACAGTTCTAAAAATGGCAGAGTTCTTCCAGCAGAATCTGTTAAATGGAAAAAAACTACTTTAGAAATTCATCTTAAACCGAATTTGTCGATTGTTTGATTGGATCTTGGGGCTGATTGACTAAACAAAAAACGACAATTCAAAGCTATACAAGCATTGACTCTGCTTCCTACCTCTATAGGTACTCCACATTCTATAGTTTCCGTTTTTCTACCAATTTGTTACAGTGTTATAAATGTGGTCCCTCGACAAGTACCAAACACATCATCGATCGACAAACATTTCTGTTCAAAAAGGATGTTTGGCAGATGGTGAGTCAAGGAAGTTTTTTTTTATAATTCGTCGGTACGTTGAACTCAAACATTGCATGAAATCACGACACACTTTCTCGCTACATATTAAACCATTCCCGGTTAAAAGCAGTTTCGTGTACAATGTGTTTTCTGAACCCTTAAACGCATGTTACCCCTAGTAAGAACTCATTTACAATATGTATTGTAAGAAGCCTTGGTGCATAACAAGCTTAATTTGAAATTTTAGAGTACCCGCATCTTTAAGTTACATAGGGGGATTCTAATAATAATTGTTATTAATTTTTCTTCGTGTTTAACATATACAAATATTTAATCGACTGCATTAAGTTATCACAAATAGACCGGGAGCCGTATATTCTAGTCCAAACATATCAAATCAGAGTGAAAAACGCCAACTGAACAAATATCCTAGCTCGGCTCTCATGAAAACAAAAGCCCCACTAAGAGTTTATTTATCCGAGGCAAGTTATAAAGTATGGGATTTTGTGTTTTCTGCTAACTATTAAGTAAATTAGAAACATTCGACTTGTTTACGTTTTGTTATATTTTGGGAAAGGGGAACGGAAAGCAGGAACAGTTTGTTCCCATGAGTTTCTGCTATCCAAAGGACATACATTTGTAACCGAAATTCAATAATTACTACTCTATACAGATAAAGGTATATGTATTGAAATAAACGTAACAGGTTGACCTGAAATAAAAGTTATTTTTTTAAACTTATACAGGCAAAAAACATTGCCAAATAGTTGGATTTCAACCCATTGCATTTGGTAGTCAGTGTAATTTTAGAACATTGGTTGATATGTTATTTAATCGCTTTGGTTTCCAAAAAAATGAACATTCACAAATTTCTGAACTAGTCTACCATACATCCACAAAGGAACGGCGAGGATCGGACAGGACGGAAAGCACAATGTCAAAACTGTCTTTAAACCCACTCCTACAATAAAACAGAACTTGAGATCGGCCAAAGACCGCAGAAATCCCCTATCGGCACCCGGAGTTTACCGAGTTCCATGCAGCTGTGACATCATTGGCACCACAAAACGCAGTGTCAACAAGAGGATTACGGAACACAAGAGGAGTTGCAGGCTGGGACAAACACAAGAGTCAGCAAGGTGGATATCTTATATCGAGACTAATGAGAGAAGCCATTGAGATCTTTAAACTCGACAACAATTTCAACAGAAAGGAGGAAATTACGTTTCAAGTGCGCCGAAACGCCGCACCACCACTACTCCCTCCCCGGACCACCACTACCCCCACCCTGGTCTCTCTCCACTTCAGCGCTACGGCGGGGGAATAAAAACCACGAAGTTCACCACAGGCGCATAAGTCAACGTCGGGAAGCACGGGAGATCACTTCGCCCATTGTCTCATCGCATTTGATAAAGTCTGCCGCAGCTGTAGGCGAAACGTCAGGAAGAAATTCTATTGGATCACGGCTTCAAAGCCCGGAAAACACTTTATATTTTACCCTCTATATTTTTTAAAAAAATTAAATGTTTTAAGGCTAACGTTCCAATTTGAATCTAGGAGAAACGATCTTTCAAAATATCTTTGATTAAGGAATTTCAATGAAGGCATTTTCAAGATACAGGCTCCCAAAAATGATGAAACATTTGCTGTATCGATCTTTTCCGTTAGCAGTTTATTCAAGCTCCCTCCTAGAGTTTATTTTTTTTAACTTTGTTATCTTAATGAAGCCGTGAAATAAACGTGGAAACATCGGCAATTTTGCGTAGTTGGTAAAACTGTTATTTTTGTCCTTTTCTCGATTAGTTCTTACCATCTTAAGGACGTTACACCAACGTCACTATTGAGCTTAATAATTTTGACGTGTTTTCGCCATTATTGTGCTTATATCTGCCCTTGTTACTGTTAACTATTCAAGTTAACGTTAACAAGTGACAAGTCGTCAATTTATCATGTGAAAAATACGGGGTGTTCATTATAAAACTTCATCTAGCAGGCTATGAAATTTTGGCAGAAAAGGATGACATAATCAAAATAAATGGACTTTTGTTTCTCCATCCTTTTCTTTTGACATTTCACAGCCAACTAGATGAAGTTTTATGATGAACACCCCGTATTACCAAGTATCAACGTCAATAAAACTTTTGCTCAGATATGTGATTTTTGAGTATTCCAAAGGAAATAAAATTTAGTGACATTAGACACAAGAATTTGTTAGTTATTAGAGGCATTTAAGGCCAAAAGGAAGTAGACTTTCTTCATTGATTAAAATTTTAGACCAATCTATTTTTTTATTATTTCAATAACTCTTGATAGATTGCAAGGAAAGAGATTTCAATAAAAAACCAATATCTAACTTCCTCCTCTCCCTGATCAGATAGTATGTTAATTTCACGATGGTGGGACTGCTGATGGTAGGCAGAAGCATTCAGTCTTAATTAAATCACATTTACCGACTAGAAAACCGATTAAACATTTACTTATCTATCTCTTTGGAAAGAGATAAGTTTATTCTTGGCTTTTTTTCAATTAGATATAGCCGCTCGCTGTATGTAGGATAAAAGATTTGGTTTTCAAGAGGTAGCAGACTTGTTCACTGATGCGCTACTACCGCAATTTAAAATTGACCTCTCCGACCGGAGGATGTCGTAAATACGTGCAAGTTCAGGGACCGTGACTACGTTAAAACGACAATCTAATGTCGGATATAAAAGCCGACTTTTAAGTCGTGGAGCGGTGCAAAAAGTGGCCTTAAATGACCTCCCGATATCTGTTAGTGCTGTACCAGGGTGTGGCTGCAACTATACACATTATGGGAGCACGCAGTAAAACGAATTTAATTGGGCCGCGTGCAAATGCACTCGACCACCACGGGGACGGTCACGTGACCGGTCACCCTCTCGAAAAACAATATTTACGGGGTGTGATCCTTCGATTAGATATTGTCCGGATTTGCGTTCGTCTACCTCTTTGTCCCGCTGCCTGGCGGGCGCGCCCATGAATTTCACCGAATGTCGCACCCCCGCTCACGGGCGTCTGGAATTTCAACCCTCGTTGCCATGGCAACGGTCGATCCCTTTTCGTCATCCCCTTCCGTCTGTGCCCTGAGGGTGCGTACTGTGTAGATTATAGAACTCTTAACAGTGGTGCCACGTCTTTACTGTCATAGTCACTATAATTAATGTGCGAAGCTAATCTTTTCTGTCATCAGTGACTAACAGCTGATTTATTGACATGTCGTCTTTGATATAGTAGCTCCTTCTGTTGTAATGTGACGCTTAAATAATTCATTTAAATTCATATAACAAAGTTAAAGGACGTCGCTCTTGGTACACGCCTGTAGCAGTTGTACATAATATTTTTTGCAAGTTGTATAGTAGCGCGAACGTAAACGTGCTCCAATAGATTATTGAACTATTTTCAGAGCAGACGTTTACTATTAAAACTTTTACGTAGCGCTGAGACATCTCCCATATGTCGAACACATTCGAGTAATCGTTAACCGGTACTTATCGGTGTCGAAAGAAGAGGATGTTTGCAGTACCTGATTGCCGAGGCAGTTAACACAGATTACAAACGTCAATTTTTAGTGTTTCGCCCATTAAATCCATAATTAGGTCGTTATGGTTTATACACGACTGATTGCGGTTTTTATAGACTTACTCTCGCTCCCTATATAATATTATTTGATGAATCCTGTCAAATAAATCAACATTTTATGTTTTTTAGTTGATGTTAATTGGTCCCTTGTTTTAATTACAGAATGTAGACCACAAGATGAAGTTCCGGTCCAAGAAGGGACTGTTGCCTTTCGTCGAGTTAAACGGGGAGGAAGTCGCGGACAGCGCTCTTATTATAAAGGAATTGAGTCAGAAGTTCAATAAAGATTTGGACGCGGCATTGACCCACGAACAGCGAAATCTGGCACATGCCACCATAAGCATGATTGAGAACCATTTTGCTTGGGTCGTGATGTGGTAAGTAGCATTATTATTTACTAGTTCTACATAAAAAAAGATTAAAAGTGTGCACAATAGTGAGATAAAAAAAAAACAAGTTTTCTTGATGGTATGGTGAAAGCAATCTTCTTGATCGTATGGTGAAGGAGAGGTTTTCAATATACTGCATGTACTTTTATATTACAATAATTAAAGACACAAGTCTAAATAATTCTAATGTCAATGACTAGGTGGTCATGATTACAAACTTTAATTTAGCGTTTAGACTGCTTTTAGAGGCGATGGGTTATTGCAGCGTCTGGTCCTCGCGGATTTATTAGCTATTCACTAAATATGAGAGATCATTAGCCTTGAAAATTTTATTTTTACTTTGATCACCAATCTTCTTGACATGACAGAAACAAATATGGCTAGAACAAAAATGAATATTCCGTGCCACCCAATTTACCAAAAAAATCCTGAAAGGCAAATAGAAGTAGGAGATGCTCATTTAAAAACGTCATCTAGTCGGCTGCGAAGTGTCCAAAGAAAAGAGTGAAAAAAACAAAAGTCCATTTACTATTTTCTGTCAAAAATTCATAGCCTGCTTGATGACGTTTTCTAAAGAACCGTACTTTTGTTCAAATAATAATATGAAATTATTGATTTTTATGATGTGATACACATATAAAATTGAAACCTGGCCACTTGATGTAGTAATTATTCCCATATTTTACCTCATTCACTTATGTTTAGCATCTTGTTACCTTTGAAACCCCTCCTTTTTTTTATTCCTATCTCTTCTATGCACATGTTGAGAAGATATGATAGAAATATCAGTCAGATTTCCAACTCTTACTTGATGGCAATAATAAGTGAATTGTTTTTAGTACCAACATTTGCAAAGAATATTAGATCTTCGCCTCGTTCGTCCCAGTGAGGGAACCCTGACGACGTAGCGAGTGTCCAATGTACGTTTTGATGCCATTAGGTTGGAAACCATGTTCAATACCGCAAGGCCTGGGCACTGTTGGTCCCACCATCGAATGGCTGCTGTGCTATGTTCGTCACTTGTTGCAGCGGGTATGTCGCCTTCATTGCCTCTCGTTCCAGGAGTATTGGAAATAGAAGAGGTCGAGCATGCTCTCCATAGCTGCCGTGGGCGTCGTTCTCATTGCCCCCGTGATGCAGAGACATATATGTCTTTGCAGAGAGGACAGTTTAGCTTTGATGGAGCCCTGTCTGCTATTTCGATACCAAACTATGGCCCTATACTTGATTATCGGTCTTATTACCGTCACGTATAGCCACATAGTTTGCTGAGGTCCTATTCCCCATGATTTGCCGTACAGGTTTTTGCACGAACAAAGAGAGAGCTGTGCCATCCTAATGGTACAAGTCACATGTGGGGTCCATGTGAGTGATTTGTCCAGGATGACTCCTAGAAATTCTACTTCGTTGGTAAACGGGATGGTCGTCCCGAACAAGGATGGCGCTTTCAAGAAGTCCATCCTCTTCCTTCGGGTAAATGGCACAATCACCGTTTTCCTAGGGTTTATTGCTAGATTTGCGAGATTTGTTGGTATGGGTGGTTTCTTATAAGGATAACTATGTCGTCCGCGTATGCTTGGACCTCGACTCCCCATAGTTCTTCCAAAGTAGCCAGAAAGTCGTCCACTAGTAGGGACCACAGGAAAGGTGAAAGGACTCCGCTCTGTGGGCAACCTCCCGCTGTTGTGAATCTGATAGCGTCATCGTTTAATGATGTGGTGAACAGTGTGGATTCTAACATGTTGCAAATCCAGTTGGTTATTGTTGGTTCGATCCTTCTCGCTTTACTGGCGCTGAGGAGGGAGTCTGTAGGTGCATTATTAAAGGCGCCTTCGATATGAAAATACCAACTGCGGCACCCTTTAAAACCAGGGTATCTTGGATTTTCATCACCAGGTTGTGGAGTGCTAGTTTTGGTTAATTTGTTAGCCTGGTATGCATTTTAGGGGGTACGTTGTTAGCGCTCCCTCCTTTATGTACAGGTCTAGCAGCTTTCCTTACTATTAAGGTATTTTAATAAATATTAGTGATGGGCATAATCGATAAATTTCTGAAATAATTGAATAATCATTCGACAGATAATTTTTTCAAAAGCTAACTATATGAATAACCATTTGCTTGATCAATTATGAATAATTTTTGTTAAAAACCAACACTCATAATTGATTATTCAAATGATTATTTCTAGTTATGGACATTGTTAATCAGATAGATCATTCAATTCGATTAATTGAATTGTTTAATTAATTGTCGATTAATTAATTGAATTAATTAATTGACAAGGCACTGTCAACAGAATGTTGCATCTTGTCTCGAGTCTAGTCTTGTCTCGCTCTAATGCCCCAAGTAATTGTCAACTCTAGTATGAGTTGATGCATCTACTTGATTTGAATAAAAAAAACATTAAAAATGAAAATTGAAACTTTTTGGGAAAATTCAAATTAAGATTAGGGTCACAATCGGTTAAAAAATTACACAGAGCGTGTAAATATGTAAATGAGTGTCTGGTCCGGATAAAAAACGATTCACCTAATCTAAAAAGGCAAATAATAATGTTTTTTTTTTTAAGGTCACGCCAGGATGAAGGCCAAAATCAGTAAAAATGACTCACAGTGTGTAAAAATACAAATTTGAAGGGTTTGGAGAAATTCAATTTGAGTTTATAGTCAAAATCGGTAAAAATTTTTCAAAACATCTAAAAAGGCAAACTAAAATGTTCCGGGAAAATTCTGGTTACCATTATTATAGTTAGGAAATTGATTAAGAACGATCTACATTATCTAAGAATGTAAATTTCGATGTTTTTTGTCAAAGTCACACCCCACCTAATTTACTAGTAGATCATAGAGGTTTTTTGCCTTCGCCATTATATCCAGAAGTTTTTGCCAAGTTGTATAAAACTTCATATACAGGGTGCTTCATAATGATATGCAAATAATTAAGAAATGGCTTCTACATGGAATAGTATGGCCAGTTTGCTTTCTATAAACGTCAACAGAAAGCTTGTTCATTATTTTTTATTTTTATTTGAAGAGTAGTTACACAAGTCGCCCTCTTCGACACCTTGGCTAATCGTTTGCTCCACAAACCATCATCTGATGCTCTACATTTTAAATAGTTTGAATACAAATTTTGGTGTATAATTCCATACTTTGTCATGCTGAGGGTTAAATATCTATTTTTTTTAGGTGGAGGTCGAAATTCCCGGACAGCGTGTTGAAGGGCTACAAAGTCAATCTTCAGCATGCTTTGGGAAGCAGGATACCCAATGGACTCCTCAACTTTTTCTTCAAGTTTGCATATGCGAGAAAGGTATACATGTAATTTAAATCGCAAACACACAATTTTTAAATAACTCAATCTTGCATGACTAGACATGCTAGTTTCAAGTACCAAAAAGTAATCTCTTAGAGGCGGTGTAGTTAACCATGTGTTTTGTATTTGTTGTACTGGGTGTTCATTAGAAAGAGTCATCTAGTTGGTTATAATTTTTTGACAGAAAATGATGACATAATCAAACTAATAGACTTTTGTTACTTCATCTTTTTCTTTTGAAATTTCACAGCCAACTAGATGACTTTTTCAAATAAACTCTCCCTGTAAAAGAACACTTTTCGTAACATGTGTTGGTTTTAGATGTTAAATTGGGTTCATTGTCGTATCAAACATATCAAAGCAACAGTTTCGTCAAAATCGTCCATAGATTGGTACCTTCATGTTAAGTTTTTTGATCCCATTAACGCATGTTCCATTCCAGTGTTTTGTGTTCGTAGAAATGTTTTAACTTAATATTGACGATTTAGTGGTTTCAGGGAACTAAGAAGGCCAAGGCTCACGGAATCGGTGTACACACCCAAGAAGAGATCATCCAGTTTGGCCAGGACGATCTTAAGGTTTTGTCGGATATGCTCGCGGATAAACCCTTTTTCTTTGGGGACGAACCCACCACTGTAAGTATTTTAAAAAGAAGGCACAGGTTTTCGATCTCTGTTTTGTAAATTCCAGTTTTTTTGCTGCGGATTGTTCTACTGTCTCTTGTATTTTTATTACTGTCAGGTTCATAATTAAAGTGGGTAATATTTTAGTTGGATGTTGTGGCCTTTGCTCACCTGGCCCAAGTCTACTTCATTGACAAGGAAGTTGAATGGAACCTACGCGACTATATGACGGAGACGTGCGCTAACCTGGTAGGTCACGTCAACAGGATGAAGGAGCGTTGCTTCGCCGATTGGGATGATATTTGCAGGTGAGTCTTGGAGCGTTGCGATGCCGTTTTTTTTTATCAAGGGGGTGTGGGCGGGAACGCTGACTTACTTACGACGTTTTCAGTACACTGGATTTGAACTCGCACCTGCCCAAACCGGTGAAAGAGGACAAAGAAGCCGCGAAAGACGAGAAGGAAGGAGATAAAGAGAAAGAGCCTGAAGATAAGGATATCGAAAAGGAGAAGGTAGGAAACATTTAAATACTTCGAATCACTAGATAATTGTCAATGTTTGGATAAAAACTTCATCAGAACCAGTTTTTAAAACTTTTGGCGCCCGCAGTGAAACATTTTCCTTTATTACTTCTTTTCTGTTTTATTCATATATTGGCCAAAGTCATAAGAAATCTTTTTATTACAAAAAAAATATTATATATTACAAAAAAGTCTCGCAGGCCTCGCAACATCCTCAATCTCCCGTGTGCTCTAAATTTCCGATTGCGCCTCACTTTAGTATTACTTTCTTCCACACCATAAACAGTGTAGAGTTTCTTGCTTATACTTAGCTTTATTTTGTTTAAATTACGTTTATCTTAGAAGAGTCTCTGCAGAATTTTGCTTCGGTATCGAAAATTCGGAATCTAGAACTCTCTATCACTTGCTAATACACACACAATAAGTGCCAATGCTCGGATTAGATTTTAGTATGCTTACATTTATTTTTTTTTCTTATGTATTTGATTTGTATAAAATCCATAAGACTGACTAAATTTATGTTGTCTGAAGATGCGAAAATAAATTTGCGAAACGGTGACAAATCTAAGTAGTCGGTTTCGTTATTTTTGACGAAATAGTACTCTTATGGAAATGTATCTCTAGGGACCCTTATCATGTAAAGGAACTCTTTTAAAATTGCTTCATCATGGTCATTTGTGGTATTTTTTTTTGTTATGGTAAAGTTTTTTCTTTAGAAAATAATTATTTTAACACTCATTAAATAATTTAAAAACTTTGATATATAAAAATCAAGTCTCATTTAAAAAGTTTGTACCTCTAGTAGTTATGGGCTCATAAGGATTTTCCGCTCAGAGTACTCTCGATCTCCCATTCCGGTTTCAAAAACTAAACCTAGTTGAAGCACATTTTATATTAAAAAAAATAAAATAACAATAGTTAGGAACAATAAAAGAACCATAACAAAAAAAAAATAAAAAATATGAAAAGAACCAAAAGTCGCAGATAGTTAGACCCACAAATTTATAAAATAATTGTAAAAAACATAAATCATTAATAATTGAAAAAGTTGTTTTGTGCCAAAATTGTCTCAGTGGGAATCAATTACACTTAACATGGCTTACTTGTTGGAAATTTTAAGTCAAGACAATCTAGAAAGAATGCAAAAAATATGAAAAACGATAAAAAGAACCAAAAACTCAACGAAACACTGCAAAGGGTAAGGATATAAAAATATCAAAACTAAAAGAATAAGAAATAAAAAAATAAATAAATTCAAAACTACAAAAGCCCCGAGTTACGAAACCTGGAAAAATCAGGAAATTATAGAGAAAAATAAGTCCAGTGGAGGTAGGTAGAGGCACAAATTTAAAATATCTCTAATTTTAGGCCAAAACTATCCAAAAACTTTAAAAGCTTTTTTAAAATTGTTTCACTTTACTGTCGCATAAAAATTGTCACATAAAAAAAACAGTTTTGGGCTAAAATTGTCTCAATGCAAATCAATTTGCATTACAATTGTTCACAGGTTCAGACTTTTGGAAAAGCTCAATTTTGGGTGACCTGGTAGAAGAAATTTCAGGCACTAAATCCCTTTAGAGGTGTTTTGAAATCAATTTTACAATTAACCTTTTACTTTCAGGAGGAAGCAAAAGAGAAGGATAAGGCGGCAAACAAGGAGCCCGAGGAAAACAAAGAAAAAGAAGCAGCAAAATAAGTAGCCCCCGCCGTTGTTAGCGCGGAGGCACAATACACCATTATCTCATAAAATCTCATCGTCTCTCTCTCTCTCCCCCCCCCCCCCCCTTTTTTTAGTTTATTGTAATATTGATATCTTCAATTATTATTTGATTTCGCATCGTTTCTTTTCAAGTGCAACAATTAGTTCGTAAGTTGAAGAATGTAATTTGAACCTTCTTTTCCACAGTGGTATCCCATTTAGAAAACACAAAAATTAGCGTGCCATTAGTATGGTAAATACCATCTTCATCTCAGTCATCACCTTACTTAAAACGAATGAAAAATTAATCCAGTGGATTTGAATACTCTCCGTACCGGGCAAAACTATTTTAGCTTTTTTAACGAATGTAATGGAACGGTTTTTAATAAAAAAAAACAAGAAAATATATTAACTGCTAGTTAAGCATTACGATTTATTATTGTTTGTATAAATATTTTAGCTAGGTTTTTAAATATAAGCATGTATGTCTGGCGAAAGCTTACCAAGGCTCCATCGAACTTGACGGTTAAGTTCTTTTGAGTCTCGTGGGGCTCTTATTAATGCTTGCATAACAATTCGTTTGAGAAATGTTGGTATATTTATTTCACCATCCAGAGAGTTTTTTTGCGATGCGGACATTTTGAAAAGAAAATACAAATATTTCTCATTCGAATTAATTCGCGGGTTTATACATGTTAGCGCAGTCTTAATATATATGTACGAAAATATTAATGTATCGTAGCAAGTAATTATGATAGGTAGTGCATTTATATTCATTAATTGTATCCATTCCACGTCTTTTTTTTTCCGAACGTAATTCAAATAGCATTTGGGAAGCTTTAAACGGGCGGTGGTGTGTCTTAATTTTAAGATATTGCAAATTCTATAATAAATCCATCCACGTCGCTAAGACTAAAAAAATTGCAACGTTACAGAAACGCACACGCACTAAGACACTCGACAAAAACCTTACAAACCTTACACACTCACACGTTCGGCCCTTGAACATCTCAAGTGGATATTTACAGCAGCATTTACGTATTATAATAATAATAATAATAATAAATAGTGGATTTGGTAGTTTTTGTATTTTTTTAAGGCCACCTTAATCTTAAAACTACGCTGTGTGAAATTGTTGGACCATTTCCGAAACTTACTCTATTGATATTAATTTGTAGATCTCGCTCCGCGGCTTTTAATTCGACCGGGCCACGTCCGAAGACCGTGCACAATCGTTTTTTGATGTGTCTATTTGAATATTTTGATTGAATCGGACCGCTCGAATTAACCGCCGAAGATCGGATCTTCGGTTTCAGTGAAAAGCTCAATCGAATAATGACTAGCATGATATTTTTTTTTAGTTTAGTTTTTAATTAAAAATAGGTTCGACTATAAACTGTGTTGTATGCTAATATGCTATAATAATTTAAATAAATGAGTTCATATTTTAAGTTTTAAGGTGACTTTTTTTTTTTGGTATAATGTACGTTTTTCATCCAATTTTATCGTTATTGTAAAAAATGGGAAATTGTTTTTGGTCGGATGGGATTATAATGCAGGTCCGGCTTTTTTGATTGCATTAATTCTGCACTTAGGGTGTGATAGGTAGACTGAATAAGACTTACTTAACCTACATATTCACCAAAATCAAGCTGGTATAAGAAATGTGCAATGTACAGATATCAAATTGATGCACAGTTGAAGAGTGAAAGTAACAAAAGCGGTAAGTGCCAGAGTTCGTCTTTTCGAGATAGATCCAGAGATAGGTATTAAGTGACTGTGTTTATGCCCTTATAAAAGCACTATGAGCCGATCCGCATATAAGTGCAGGCTATGTATTTGGAAAGAAAGATGGATAATACTTCCATAATTCAATTAATTTTCCTTCACTAACTCTCATAATATAGGTATTTTAATTATATTAATATATTCGCCAATTGCTTGAACTGTAGATATTGGTAAGCCTGGAATTTATTGGCAACCTTTGCGACGAAATAGTATATTTCATTAGGAGTACCGAAAATAACCTTTTTCCGTGCGCGCGTGACAAATTTCCGTGTGAGGCGAAGCCGAGCACGGAAAGTCATGTAAGCACGGAAAAAGGCATTTCGGACGTGTAATGAACTATACTTTTCATTACACTAATTAAATTATACAGGGTGTCCCGTAAACCTTCGACAATACTTCTCCTGATAAAAGCCCCATCCTTGACAACTCAAAAAAATGAAAACTTAGTATTAATGAAAGTATCATGGTTTTCAAGATATTTGCACTTTTTTTAAAATCGACAAAAACTTACATCACTTGATATTTCGTACATTTACTCTTCCATAACACCATGTAGGAAAAAAAAATTATTCAGTTTTAGTTTCGCGAATGGAGGTAATACAATTGCTAATCAACAGATTCTGAAAGTCTACTTTGGTTTATTAAGAAACAACTTTATTTTAACGTATTTCTTATAACTCCATTTCCATTATGCAACTTTTGATCCCCACTGTAGCAAAAATACAAAAATTAGCGTCGTTCTTCTAGATTCTGAAATGTTATAGTAGGTAACTATTCCTTAAAAAGTAAATGTTTTTATGGTCAGTTTGATGCAACAAGTACAATTTTTACAATTACATACAATATCGTTTATTTGTGCTATTTACAAGAAATTGAGCAAGAAGCAATTAACGCAAAAAAAAACTTAAAGTAAATGTTCAAAGTGACCGCCATTGGCTCTTATGCACGCTCTGCATCTTTTTATAAACGATCTTTTAATTGATCGATACTGAGCCTCGTTAATTTCTTGCGCTGCTCTAAAGACATTTTGTCGTAGCTCTTCGCGAGTTTCGGCCAGTCGTGTGTAAACTTTTTCTTTCGGGCAACCCCAATAAAAGAAATCTAAAGCATTTTAAATCCGGCGAACTTGGAGTCCACAAGGTCCTTGACGTCCAATCCACCTGCCAGGAAAATCGTTATTTAAGTGTTCTCTCACAACCAGTGCATAGTGGGCAGGACAGCCGTCATGTTGAAACCACATTCGTCTTCTTATTAATAGAGGAACGTCTTCAAGTACCTAACACCGGTAACTGATTCTGCAAAGATTGCAGATAATTTTCAGCATTCAAATTTTCTGGTAATTCTATTGGTCCTATAATTTTGTTGTTGATTATTCCTGTCCAAACGTTGATTTTAAATTGATGCTGAAAATTATTTTCCCTGAAGGCATGTGGATTTTCCATTTGCCAACTGTGGAAGTTATGTATGTTGAAAATGCCACCTCGTTTGCATGAAGATTCATCTGTCCAAAGAGTGCAATCAAAAAAAGTTGGATCTTGACGCATTTTTCGTAACATTCGCCTACAAAAATTTACTCTATGTTGAAAGTCTACTGGAAGAAGGGCCAGACACTCTCTGGACATGATACGGGTGCATTTGATTTCGCTTTAAAATTCGATGTAGAAACGTTTTTGGAATGGCTGTCCGACGTGCGATGGCTCGTACTGATGTGGTTGAATCCCGATGTATTTTTTCCAATATCTCATCATCGTCCGCCACCTGAGGCCTCCCTTCTCCACCACGCATTCCTGGTAATCTTCCTTCAGAATTATCGTTGTGCACGGCGGTGAAAACGCGAGGTCCAGGATGGTTTCGTAGTGGAAATCGTTCTCGGTAGCGTAGTGATGCATGATTTGCACTACCTCCACACTCCCCATAGATAAAGTGCATTTCTGCATATTCGCGAGGGGTGTACTGCACAAATGGCATGATAAGTATAGCAAGATAAGCTCAACAAACTACTCAAAACATAATTTACAGAAAATATAGGATTAATTTTAACAGGTTGATAGATGTCAAAATTCGTTGTTACCTAAATAATACAATAAAAACAATCAAATCAAGCTGCATGAATATGATGTGAAGTACCTTTATAGGTGAGTAAATTGCGATTAAATGGTGATGTAATGTGGTGCTAAAAATTGTACTTGATGCATTTAACGGTCATAAAAATATTTACTGTTTAAGGAATAGTTACTTATTATACGATTCAGAATCTACAGGAACGACGCTACTTTTTGCACTTAAGGGCATCAAGATAGCTGTTCATCTTTTGCTACAGTAGGGATCAAAAGTTGCATAACTGAAATGGAGTTATAAGAAATAGGTTAAAATAAAGTGGTTTCTTAATAATCCAAAGCATACGTTCAAAATCTGTAAAATAGCTTTTGGACTACGACCATTCGCGAAACTAAAACTGAAAACATTATTTTTCTACATGGTCTTGCGGAAGAGTAACACGTAACACTAATTTTTCATTTTTCGATTTGTCAAGGATGGGGCTTCTATCGGGCGGAGTATTGTCAAAGGTTTACGAGACACCCTGTATAATATATATTATTAAAATTAGTTAATTTTCAAACATGAAAAGTTGTATGTGACAATAGGGTGATATAAGCCTGACAGAGAAATCAAAATCAACAAATCAAATAATAGAAGTTGCCAAGGATACTTGCTAAAGCTGAAGTTCGCAACTGGTGGCCGTCTTATTTTAATATAAGTAGTGATACACAACTGCGAACGGCAAATAAACAGCGCACGGAAATAGTTATTTTCCTAACTAGTGCGGAAAGTGATACTTTCCCGCACGCTGTCTGCCGATGCCCGAACGACGCGAAGCGGAGTTCGAGCAGCAGACCAGTGCGGGAAAGACACTTTCCGCACGAGTTAGGAACAATATTTGTTCTACGAGCCAATTCATTGTAACAAAGACAAGGAATAAACATACAAAACATAAACAACCTTATCTTTGTCAACACTACGACAGTTGAATTAATCAACAATCAATTGGTTGTTATAACAAAAACTTGGTGTGATTGTTGATGTGACGTAATGTTTCAGGCATGAACTGGTGACATTGGAATAAAAAGTACGGGGTGTTCATTATAAAACTTCATCTAGCAGGCTATGAAATTTTGACAGAAAAGGATGACATAATCAAAATAAATGGACTTTTGTTTCTCCATCCTTTTCTTTTGACATTTCACAGCCAACTAGATAAAATTTTGTAATGAACACCCCGTACGTATATTATGGGTATATTTTGTATCAAAAATCAATAAAGGCAAGCATAATAGTTCCTTAAAACAGGTAAAAATGTTTGACACGGCTGTAAGGCAGGTGCACCTATCTAGATAGACTATAAAGTCTAAATTATATTATAATTCAGTCATTCTTTAAATATTTACTTTCAACTTCAAACACAAAATGCGTGCGGGAAAGTGATATATTAGGAACGCTCGTAGAAAAATGGTTTTTCGGTTCCCTTACCGCAAATGTGTATTTTCTGTACAGTTAAGTAGCCTGGAAAATGGTCATTTCCTGAGTAGTGTAATGAAAAGTAAAATCTTATTAATATTCAATATACAGGATGTAGTACTTTGACAAACTTCAAAAGGTGATTGCTGGGATTATTTTAAGAAGAAAAGTTCTAATAAACGAGGGTCCTTAAGAGCATCGTTACGAAGATACAGGGTGTTAAGGTTAAAAAAAAATATCTCCTAAACCGCTTGAAAGGTTTTAATAAAATTTTATAGATGTCAATAGCTAGCTATATTTTCGTTAAACGAATTTTTTTTTGTTCCACCAGTGGCGCGCGTACCGCAATGACGCTTCATCTTTTTGAAGAAAAGTATGGTACTCCACTTGTCTATCAAAAAATAAATTCTACCCGTTTTGTTCTCTGTTCAACTCTAAACAAAAAAACCCTCTTAAGTTTTCTTCGTTCGACGCGTAATTTTCAAGTAAAAAAATAAAAATCGTTTTAATGCACGTATTAAAAATCGTTACCTCAACAAGATGGAACGTGTTATTTCAGTTCAAACCTGAAAGTAAAAAAATAAAAAAAATATATAAATAAAAAGAACATCTGTAAAATTTTATTGAAACCTTTCAAGCGACTTCGAAGATATTATTTTTTCTTATTTTTTAATAAAATTTTAACACCGTGTATCTTCGTAACGAGCTCTTAAGGACCATCGTTTATTAGAACTTTTCTTCTTAAAATAATGCCAGCAATCACCTCCTGAAGGTTGTAAAGGTACTTTTGAATCACTCTGTACAAATGGTCAAATTAAAACTAAAATAAGGGTATTATCTCTTATTCGGGTAAAGTAGTGTCAAAACGTGTTCGGGTAAGGTAGTGTCAAAACTCATTAAATATTTACTGAGTTTTGTTTATGCCAGGTAAGTTTATACGACCTGGTCGTTATTATAATGATCAATAACATCTTTCACAAAACGTTTTATTTTGGGCAAAAACGAAAGAGGCAAATACTCTTCTTCACTATCTCTGTTGGAAGAGATAGTTGACGGTATATGTATAAGTACAGCAGCATATAATCTCCTGTTCATTTTATTAAAGTCACCTATGAAAAATAGATTAATTTAAAAAAATAACGATAAACAAAGAGCAATTCTTGAACTCAACAATTTCAAAAATATAAAACTAGGCTTTTTGTTCTTCCACCAACCAATACCCATGAAATCGGTGCCGCACGACCTACAGGTGCTGATGCGCAACTGGCTTCATGCATTAAGTGCACAAAGTGCGAAACTCGTTGCCCAATGGAACTACTAACTTCAAGTTTGAAATGAGTCAACTCTAAGTCAATAGTCTCAAATTTATTATGTGGTACGGTCACATGTTTCGCTTAAAAAGGCATCATCAGGTCTAAAATATAATTATAAAATAATTGCAACGCAAGAACATCCAGAATTAAACTCACCACAATCACAACACACGTTAAAATAGTTAAAAATTTAAAACACGTTCACATATATTTACAAATTGGCCAGAAGACTAACAGTGGCAAATATTGCTCGACGACCGACCTTCAGGATTTAAGAGCGTATTTTAGGCACATATTTGTTACATACACAAGGGGGATTAGAAAAGTGTTTCGTCATATAATAAAAGGGGGGGGGGGCTAACCAGTGGCGTGCCAAAGTCAAAAATTCTGTTTTTTTAAAGCCCAAAACATTATCGGTTTTACCGTAACTCCGGGGATATATGGGATATAGGGCTCCCCGTAGGTAGATTTTCTCATACATGTAGATGATAAATTTTGAAGTCTAATTCCGATAAGTTAAATAGGAAAATCTAAAAAAAATCGCAAAGTTGAGACGGTTTTTTGAAAAAAATTTTGTAATGGTCAACTTCTGGGCCTTCTGGGCCCCTTTAGTTAGACGACTGGCCCAATAAGGATGGCACAAGGAGAAAGGGCATATCCTTGGCTACTTTTAATCCTACCCCGCCAAAGGTGTCACTTTAATACAGAGTGGTCAAAAAAATGTCAAAAGACAATTAAGGAAAAGTGTCCAAAATTTGAAGGTATTTTTTTGTGATTTTTACGAAAACTATGGATCGGTCCAGCTTCGGTGGTATATAGGCAACTAGAAGACGTGGAGAAAAAAAAATCAGTTACTAGTTTTGGTTTAGCTTTTATACCGAGTGAGCTACAAAAGTTTTTCTGTGCTGCAAATTTTGCCAATTTTGGTGTACTTTTCTCACATTTCACTCTGTAGATTCCACATTTTTGCAGTAAAAAATAGAAGAGTATAAATAGAAAAATATTGAAATAATTCAGAGAGGTAGCACACACATGGGCCCTAGACCTGACCAAAAATCAAGGGCCTAGTTTGAATTTGAAATTTTGACGGATTTTTAAACTTTAAATTTCAAATTGCCATTTTGAGGTATATTTCTGCCCAGACCGTGCATCTAATGCAATGGTTTTCTATCCTAGGGGGGCTACCTTGGAATGTTTTCTTTTTGGGACTTAGGAACCATTTTTCGTTGGGATGTTGCGAAATGGTCTTAATTGAATTTCGAAACGAACGATGCAAAATTTTTCAAATTTTGGCCGAAAATCCCGAATGGTTCCGAGTCGCCAGCCACTAACTAGTAATCGGAAGCATTCGGCGGCCGCGCCCTTCTGCAACTGACAGCTGGATTTTCCGAAATGTAAACATTAACTTTAAAGCCTCAGACTAAGGAAAATCGGCCGAAACGCGTGGAAAACTGTCTGGCCGGCGAAAAATTTGAACATTTCTAGGCAGATTATTGGCAAAATGCCCAGTCCTCGAGGTCGTTTTCACAAAGACTGGTCGATTTGAAAATTTCGTGTCCGGATTTAGGTCAAAAAAATTATCCTAAATCAAAGACCCACTTTATCGGATTTAGAGTTTCAACTTGAATGTAAAATGTAGACTAAATATAACTACCGGCCGTGACGTAAGCAATGAAAGATATCGGTGATAACTTTGAAACGATTAAAGTTAGAAAGCTGAAATTTGGTATGTGCCTTATTACGGCTACATGGTGCCTTACAACGTTTTGTTCGTTCAATATCCGCCATCACCAGGCTTTTAAATTACGTCCGTTTACCTGTTGGTTAAAATTTGAATGGTGGGTAATCTACTGAGGTGCCGTAAAATATGAATAGCTGATGTAGATATCATAGCGACCATAGCTGAGATATAGCTGTTTCATAAAGTTTTATAAACCGATGGTCGTATCGAGTTGAAAATCGAATGGTAGGTTTCCCATATGTAATATTAGCGCAAAATAGCATCTCAAAAAGGCGGCGACGGCAGCAACATAGCACATAAGCATGTATTTTAAATGGGAGGAATATAGAAAAGGTTGTATTTAGCATACCATTGATGGTACATGATTCAAATTTGGATGGTAGGTACCTATGGGGTTATCATAAATTGTGATATAGCTGACTCAGCTATCATAGCTACAGTAGCTGAGTAACGTTAATATTTAGAGAACTGTTAATGATACCTGGTTCAAATTTGGATCTTGGGTGCCCATTGGGGTACCATGAATGGTAATATAGCTGACATAGCTAAGTAGCTGACGGTAGCTAGGTTATAGCTATTTTATGAACCGATGGTGATATCGACTTGAAAATCGAATGATATATTTCCCTTATGTAATATTAGCGCATAATAGCATCTCAAAAAGTCGGCGACGGCAGCAACGCAGCACATAAGAAATGCATTGGTCTCGTGTATTTTAAATGGGAGGAATAAAGAAAAGGTTGTATTTAGGGTACCATTGATGGTACATGGTTCATATTTGGACGGTAGGTACCTATGGGGGTATCCTAAATTATGATATAGCTGACTCAGCCATCATAGCTACAGTGGCTGAATAACGTTAATATTTAGAGAACTGTTAATGATACATGGTTCAACTTTGGACGCTGGGTGCCCATGGGAGTACCATGAATGGTAATATAGCTGTCATAGCTATGTAGCTGACCATAGCTGTTTTATGAACCGATCCTGATATCAAGTTGAAAATCGAATGGTAGGTTTCCCTTATGTAAAATTCGCTAAAAATGACATTTTTAAAAATCCAAAATGGCCGCCTGAAAAGTTTTGGTTTTTTGCCGATATCTCTGGAACGGTTTGAGCTAGAAAGCTGAAATTTGGTACATGGCTACTTTGTGGGACGGGCTAGAGGTCTCTGAGGTCCCGAACCTTGCTGCGGGTACCAAAGGTTCTATTTTGGAAACTTTTTTAATAAATTGACACTTTTTTGCTACAACTTACTCACTGTTGCTAAAGGGCGCCGAAACCAAATATATCCGACGTTTCGACTTTATGCTCACTATAAGCCATCATCAGGGTATTCTCTTTTATAACAAATATTGCTTTATAAATGTGCCACGCCCAAACAATCAGTTTTTCGTATATGACTGACAAAATAGCTTTAACGAAGGCCATTCGACTGGTATAAACTGTTCGATTTTATCGTTTCTACGTTCCGAGATTTAAATGATTAAATTTATCACTTATAGGGGTAGAGTGACATTTGCCATTTTATAGCAAAGCCATTTATGGCAATAGAGCGACAGTGTCTCAATTAAGTGTGAGTCGTCTCAAATACTGCTCAACACGTTAATTACTATTTCGTTAAGTTTAATAACAGTCTCATAGGAAGTGAAAAACTATTAAAATTTTGTAAAAATTACTTAATATTTTTATTTGATCGATCACTACGTCATCTAAATTAAAAAACTTGAACGACAAATTAAGCAGGTATTTTGTGGTCGAGAATGCTCTATTCATGGGTGTCAATAGCATCGTTATACCATGTTTGGTTTTTGAATTATATAGATATAAGCATTAAAATGTTGATAAAAAGTGGAAAATTTACGTTTTTGGCGCCATTTTGAAGGGGAAGGAAATTACTGAAAATTCCAGAATTGCAATTTTTTTACATATTTTTGTCCGCTCTTTCATATGAGACTATTTTTGACAAAATCTATGACAATCGATTTTGGCTGAAAATTTTCACGACCTACCTACCTAATTTTGAAATTTTTACATTTTTCTGTTTATCTTGGAAACGGTAAGGTTTTTCGATATGCCGGTTAATGATGTATGAAGAAGTCATCAAGGGCTATCAGATGCATGTATCAGAAAGAAGCTAGCTTTCACGGTTTTTGAGAAAATTAAAAAAAAATGCAAAAATTGTACCTTATTTTTGGGCCACCCGTGCTTGGTTACTGTTCTAGTCAGAGCTTCGAAAATGGGCTCTAGGTGTAGCTCTATTCTTCTACTTCCTTGCTGTTCTTATACATTTTTTGATAAATCTTCATCGAAACGAGATATTAGCTGTTAAAGGCACGCTTTTTTATCGATGTCGCAATGCACGATTTTTATCTCAAAAGTTAATTTTTTGGGCCGGTTTGAGAGTCCCATATGTTTAACATAGAATTTTCTATATGTGTCATATAAATCTATAGTAATCGATTTTATTTGTTATTTCGAGTCGTTTTATAATGAATAGGACGTTGATTTCTGTTTTAGATAGTATAGGGAGGCTCAAAAAATGATGCAGGAAGCTAGTATATGCTAATAATGCAGAAAAGGTCCATAAGCAGTGTGTATTTTACATAAAAAGGGTGGATTATTTAGTACGTAGACAAGACAGAATAAAATGTTAGATATAGGCTATGAAAGCGTTGTTAAAATTTATCAATTAAAGCAATTTTAATTATGCAGTGTCTGTTTAAAGGAGTCTGGTGTTGATATATATGAGTATTTACTGCGAAATGATTCCTTCGCCATTTTATCCACAAATAGTTAAAAAAACACTAAAATCATTCTACTTTTTTGCCTCCCCGTATAGCTTTTCGGATAAATCTTTATTAAAACTCGATATAAGCTGTTGAAAGCTGAAATTCACGATTTTGATCTCAAAATTTAGGTTTTTGGGCGAGTTGGAGAGAGCCTCATATGCTTAATATAGAATTATCGACTTTTCCCATATAAATCAATAGTAATCGATTTTATTTGTCAGTTCTAGTAGTCGTATGATAAATAGGGCACATATTTACGTTTTGGGTAGTATAGAGTGTCCCAAAAAATTTTGTAACTTGGAATTTTAGGATTTTTGCATGTAAATTGATATCTGTTAATTTATTGCGTAAGTTCCAGTAGTTTAAATAGTATACGGTGTCCCAAATAATGCTGCAACATTTAACTTTAGTTTTTTTTTATTAACAATATTTCGCTCACTGTCTGGAATAGTGGCACAACTCAAAAAAGTCGAAATTCTAGATAACAAAATGTCTGAACTAGAAATTCCATCCTCTACCTTAAAGCCAAAACTGGCACAAAATTATTTCTTTTTATGATCGTATTTTACATAATTCATTTTCAAGTCAAAACAGTATCCTCTGTATAACCCAAATCTTAATTATTGATTTTCTCAAAACAATGTTTTTTGAGTTGTGCCACTATTGCAGACAATGAGCGATTTTTTTGTAAGTTTTATTCCCTTATTATAAATAGTGCCTTTGATTTCTGATTTAGATACTATAGGGTGACCCAAATATTGACATATATTACATTTTTAGAGACATCTAAAGCTAGAAAACTGAAATTTCAATTTTAGATTCTGTTCACAATCACAAACAATATGTCATAAATGGCAACTTTGATATGGGTACTCGTGGTACCATTTTATATCTTTTTATGAATTTTAGCACGTTTTTTACCTGTGTACCTATTACTTAATATGAAATAAGGTATTTGAGACGTTTCGACATTTCAGTTACTTTTAGGTATCTTCAGGTTCTTTGTTAATAATTTTATGGCAGTTTGGGCTACATCTGAGGGACGTTCGGATATTTCCTAAACTATGGGCGCTCCGCGCGCGTGGTCTTACCCTACAGAACTTCAAAAGTACTTTGCCCACAGCGTTCGGATTTCCTAAACTATGGGCGCTCCGCGCGCGTCGTCAAACAAAAAAAAAAAAAAATGTTGCGTCTCAAGTAAAAAGCACACCATAAACAAACCAACTCAAGATTTTTGCTCACCAACTTGTTATTAAAAAAAACCTTTCAGTACAATATGTGCAAGCAACCCCAGTGAAACATATTCTTTTACCCTATTAGTTTTGGAAGTATCACGTTGTCTCATGTTAAAAAAACCACCTTGTATATGTAATAGCGGGTGTTCATTTGAAATTGTCCTCTTGTTGGTTGTAAAATTTCAAGAGAAAAGGATAAAGGAACAAAAGTGCAATTACTTTAATTATGTCATCCTTTTCTGATAAAAATCCAGAGCCTTCTCGATAATGTTTTCTAATGAACAAGTAGTATGTATATCACTATGTACTGTTCAGAAAATTATTTTGTCTACAGCTGCACAATAATCGGGTCATCATTTGTCAGGTTGTAAGCACCTAATATGGCATGTTATAACCTTCCGACTGGAACAGCCTGAATAATATTTATTGTTCACGCTTCATCTTTTGTTATTCGGGGAAACACCACTGGGACAATCTGAGATCGTTATATAGCTTACGTACTGATGAATGTTGGCGTTTCGTCTCGGGGTCTCCTTGAACTCGTCAGTAAGCCGTGTTAGACCCCTGCGTTATACGCCGGGGTGAAATTTCATAGTTGGACCTTGTATTTGAAGACAAATTCGGCGAAGGAAAGGAGGTTTGTTGTTATGAAGGATTTCGACTAATGCTGCCACCTTTGCGTCGGAGGGTGAAGTTTCGGCGCTGCCACCTATGAGTCGGTGGATAAAGTTCCGCCACAGTTCCAAATATTATGGCCGCCCTTATGCGGCCGCCATAATGATTTTACCGCCACCTTGTGCTTTGACAATCAAAACAAAACGCATTATAATGACCGAGTTATCTAATTATTATGTAACAATTGTAATACTAATTAGAATATAATAGGCATCATTACCTAAGGTGAATTGTGCCACACGCTACGCATGTCCAGGGTGGTGCTGGACACCCGGTATATTATAAGCTTGTTGGATATACTATTGTTACTAAGTTGTTTGCCTAAGTTGTATGTATGTAAATAATGTTGTTATTTTTATCATTATCATTATTTTGTGATATTTTTGAGTACTACATTATTGTAATATTTTTCTAATGTTAATAAAACATTTTAATGACATGTAATAGACTATAGTCCAGGTAACACATTACGTCTTTTAGAAGTCATTACTTGGTCTAAATGACAATGGCAGTTGGACGTAAGTAAGACACCTCTGCCAGACGTCACATTTAAGACGTCGCATGGCCTTATATAAAACGAAATCTGGAAGTTAGTATATTAATTATGACGTCATATGGAGGTCCGTTTAACCAAAAAAGTGACCTAAGACATGTTAAAAAAAAAGAAAAAGATTTTTCTTTTTTTTTCACGATATATTTCGCTCTTATTATGATTGTTACGTTCATAGGGGGTTTGAAAATCGCATCACTCCGAATAAAAACAAAAAAAAAGTAATTGACCAAAGGGTATTCCTTTTTCTTCTCAGTTTCCAAATTTGCCCTCTTATTACTTTCTAACGAGTGGACCAATTTTAGTGAATTCAACGTTTTTTTTTTGTTCCTTTTGATGACCTCTTTCACCTCCCGTAAGTCCCGTAGGTTCAATAGTTTGGCAGATAGACCCCATCGGTGATCGATTTTTAGGTACTTTTAGAATGTGCTTTGGAGGGATTTAGAAAAAGACCACTTATGAGACTAATTTCACTCTTTTATGCTAATTATTTTATTCAAAATCGTTTTATTGTTAAAAAAGATAAACGGAGAAATACTATAATTTTGATGTTGACCAAAGAGGAGGTGGTATTTTCTTTTTCAATTTCCACTTTGACTACCTGTAACTTTACAACGAGTGGACCGATTGGAGTGAATCCAATTAACGGTGTTTTGTTCTTTTTGATGTCCTTTTTCACTTTCCTCCATTTTCCACCAAATTCTCGGATGTTCCATATATTGGTGGTCTACACCCCTTTCGGTGATCGATTTTTGGGATGTAGTTTGGAGGCATTTAGAAAAATGAAAACCCTTTAAATCCACTTTTGGTAAAAAATGTGATAACCGTATTTTTATTTACAGATTTTTCTTTTCAGTTAATTTAAAAATCAATTACTCAAACTAACGTACAGACTGATCAGATGGCCGTTAAAAAATTGTTGTAATTTAAAAAAATATATAGTTTTTATTAGAAATTAGTTTTCCTGCTTGCCTGCAAATTTTGTTAAAGTGGATTTAGTGGGTTTTGATTCCAGTAGACTCAAATCGCTTCATTCCGATAAAAAAAAAAATCTTGAAATTGACCACAGCTAGCGGTATTTCCTCTTTTTTCTCAGACCGCCTGCAACTTTAGAACGAGTAGACTGATTGGAGTGAATCCAACGTCTTTTTCTTCTCTTTGATATCCTTTTTTATAAAAGAGTGAAACATTTCAAATGACTTGTTAATGCACATCGCCTCCTCCAATTCTCCACGGCTCTATAAAACTTTTAAGAGAGCAATAAAATTGATACTCGGCTTATTCATTGAAATACCCTTCTGCATATAAATTTAAACATCTGCCACCTTTTTATACGTACCTACTACCATACATACGTATCTACTACCTATAATACACTACACAGTGGGCCAGTTAATTCGAAGGACCAGCACTAGCGAATCGAGCACGCGGCTGACCCAAACCGCTTGCGCGCCATTTCACCATTCAACATAATCGGAGCGACTCTGTAGTCCATAAAAGAGGTTCGCGGCAGCTGCACGCCAAAATGGCGGCATTCCGCTACACGCACGCCGTGGTCAGTCGCGTACCACTTTCGTTGAGGACGAGAGGCGAAATTGACTTGGAGGAGGCCAAAAAGGAGCACGAGAGTTATGTGCGAGTGTTGAGGGAGTTGGGCATCGACGTGATCGAACTGCCACCGGACGAGGCCCTGCCGGACTGCGTTTTCGTTGAGGATTGCGCGGTCGTTTGCAATGGGACGGCGCTCATTACTAGGCCAGGGGCTACTCACCGACAGAAAGAAGTAAGATTTTACTAAAAAAATAATTAAATAAAAATGATGGTCATGGGGAGCAACTTTCTTAAATGTCAATCTAATACATAACCGGTGTCGGTGTGAATCACCTTATTTCAACATTGATCTAACAAACAAAATGAATTGAATTAAAGCCCATCAACTCTGTCACTGGTGACTAAATAATCAACTTTAAGTTACTTGCTTTAAGCTTATTGTTCGGATTTATCACTTACTGACTTACTGCCCTTGACTTTAGTAGGTATAATATTTTCAGTTTTAGAATGCAATACCTACCTATAACACATTCACAAATTTTTCACATCTCATTACATTTGAAACCTTCATTTTTTCCATCTCCTTTCAGCACTTGCCGAAAAGACAGGATAAAAAAAGTCAGATTTCCAACGCCTACTTGATGTCAGTAATAAATGAATAGTTTATAAAGGTTGTTCATCAAAAAACCCCCATGGAATTAAAACTCTTGTCTAAGATAATTTTATACAAAAATGACATTTTCGACTTTTTTTACGAAGTTATCTCAGACCCACTGTTCTAATCCCTAATACTTGATGTTTTTTTTTTAATGAACGCATGATAGTTATCTTTATGGCGCTTTTGGTTAAAATTAGAAAGCCGAATTTCGACAATTTCAGGGTTTTGCCAATATCGTATCGGATTATAATAAAAACCGGATTTGCGGTTCGTATAGCGCTTTGGAAAGACCATTTAGACCTTTAAGTACGTATTTGCATACTATTAGTTTCAGGATATTTCAAAGATTCTTTTAAAATATAAATGGTGATAGAGCATCAGGCATATTTTAAAAATAAATGAAATATACAGGGTCGTAATCAGCTTTTGTTATAGCAGGAAAGTAACAATCGATAGAACTTTTAAAAGTCTTATAAACGTTGACGTTACCTTCTAATTACCTTTCGAGATACCGGATTTAAGAACAAATTCATGGAAGATTATTAACCATCACATGAGGCTGTATTAATAAAAAGTCAAAACAAAACAATGTTTGAAATGACACCAATTCAAGAGAAAAAAAGTTGGTCTGCCTATAAACAGTTAGCAAATTAACGTAAATAGAATGAAAACTTTTTTTCATATTATTATGACGTTATAAAAATGTTATAAGATTAATTTTTACAGTTTTTTTTTCTAGCAGCTGGTTAACAGTCTATGGAATTTTTTTAATTAAGACAAAAGTTATTAATACACACTCTCGCACACACAGCAAATTTTAAAATATTATTAAAACATATCATGAAACATGAGATTGGTTAAAATAATATTAGAACCACAATACATTTGAGACACTTTGGAAAAAAGTTATTTATTGCATAACACCAATTTAACATAAAAAACAAGCTTAATAAGCGACGTTAGTAAATTACATATATTAGTCTACTGGAATCAAAACCGACCAAATCCACTTAAACCATATTTTCAGGAAAGCAAGAAAACTGTTTATATAATTTCTAAAAAAAACTATAATTTATAGCTATTAGTAATAACACATTTTGATCCTTAGACCTTTTTAAAATAAAAACTTTCTTATGCTTTACTTTTTCTCATTTGTCTTTGGTCCGTCGAGCCTGTTTTCCCTTTTTCAACCAATTATAGAATAGTTTTCTGTTTGGTTCACATTTTACGAAGGGGTAGAAGTGCCAACAAGATTTTTTTTCTTAAATTCCGACTTTAAACTCGGAATTTAGTTAAATTCCGGAACTTAGTTAAAATTAGTTAAATTCCGGAATTTAGTTAAGTTTAGTTAAATTCAAAGTCGGAATTTAGTTAACTTGTTCAAAACTCGGAATTTAACTAAATTCCGACTTTGAACTCAGAATTTAACTAAATTTGAAGTAAAATCAATCAAAAGTTGTAAATAAAAAAAATTAATTAAAAATAATGTCAATATAGCGTTGAAAAGCGCAGGTATTCTGCCTACATAAAACTTGTGTGTTACATGTTATTAAGACGTTTTATTCACGTCTAAATTATGTAACAAAAAATATTCTTTTGAAATTGCCAAAACACAAATAATAGGATGAGTCATAGGTAATCGGTAGTCCAAAATAAAATCTCATAATCTTGGATAGATTTTAAGGGGGTCTGCCTTTTACATACAATTGCGTTACCTATCGACTTCCTTAAAAACTTACAGGGTGTTGAAGTTAGACTTTCTACATGCATTTGTCTTGATTATTCCAAAATCATAAGAGACAAGTTTGCAAATTTCCAAATTGTAATTATACATGTGCATGCAAAAAGCTTAATATTTTTTTTTGCTTTTTAGCAGTGATTTTTTTATTATTTTATTAACTCATTTCAGTTATTTTATAATAGAAAGAAGATAAGTGTTCCATTTCCAAATTATAAATATTGCCTTTTTGCATATTTGTCACACAGTCTGCTGCAAAATATGTAAAATTGCGAAAAACACCAATTATATACACAATAACACCAATTAGCGTAAAAAAATAACGTTTTTTTTCAAGCGGGCTAAAAGTACGTGATTTTTTTTCTCGATACGCACACCTAAAGTGGGCTTTCTACTCCTGAGACCAAAAAAGTAGCAAAAAAGTCCTAGGCAGTAAAAGTAAAGTCAAAAGTCACCGCTACTGTCATGGTGGCGCATATATAAACCATCTTATTGCCATCTTTACATTCTTGTTGAAAAAACAAAGGATAGGAATACTCTCAGAGCGTTCTAGAGCACCACCCGAAACCGTTTTTAGTCGAAATCGCATAAGTTCTCGAATTCTGTTAAATGTCGTTGGTTGTCATGCGCGTCATCATATTTATCTGTCAATGTGAAAATTGCAAAATTGAATCACTCTGAAATAGACTTTCCTGCATGCTTGAAAAAAAAATAGTATATGTTACTCGGAGTAAAAGGTCTTTTTGTGCTTCGCCCAGTTGCAGGCCTCAGCTTCGCTTCGGCCTTCAATCTCTGGGCTCAGCACGAAAAGACCCACTTTTACTCCTAGTGACATAATCTACTATTTATCTAGCGATAAACGCTTGCACCCCATTAAAACGTTTTATTAACATCTAAATTATATAACTAAAAACGTCCTCTTAGGGTTAATAAAGGTCACGACCTTATACAAATGTTCTTAAATTCATTTTTGTAGTTGTGTACCACAAGTTTACCAGTTGATTGAACCTTTGAAAAGAAAAATAAGTTGTCAACAGTGCGCTGCAAAATATTATGGAAAATTGCAATAATGTAAATTTAGCTTTAAAAAAAAACGTTTAAACTACCGATAAACGCTTGCATGCCATCAAAACGTTTTTTTAGCATAAAATTTACAAAAATTAACAATTTTTTTAGTATTAATATCTCGTTATAAAAATATAATAAAAAAAAACGCTTTGACAGTTGTGTCACACAGAGTGTTTTAGTTTTCTTGGTGCTGGACTTTAACACTTTATAACGGTTTAAAAAGTAATAAAAAAGGTAGTGTAAACAACGTCGACAAATGCTGAAATTTTGATATACCGAGCGTTACAAACTAAAAACAAAATATGAATTTCAGAGCAATTTCATATTCAGAACATTTTACCAACATCAAAATTAAATAACTAAAAACTACGAAGACGTAGAATGGTCAACAAGATTTTTTTCTTAAACTCCGAGTTAAATACCGAGTTCAGAGTTGGAATTTAGTTAAATTCCGAGTTTAAAGTCGGAAATTAGTTAAATTCCAAGTTTACTAAATTCCGATTTTAAACTCGGAATTTAACGAAGTTCCGACTTTAAACTCGGATTTTAACTAATTTAAAGTCGGAATTGAGTTAAAATCCGAGTTTAAAGTTGGAATTTAAGAAAAAAATCTTGTTGGCCTTTCTACGCCTTCGTAGCTTCCGAGGTCAAAGTCGGAATTTAGTTAAATTCCGAGATTAAAGTCGGAAATTAGTTAAATTCCAAATTTACTAAATTCAGATTTGAAACTAGGAATTTAACTGAATTCCGACTTTAAACTCGAATTTTAACAAAATTCCGACATTGAATTTGGAATTTAACAAAATTGCGACTTTAAACTCGGAATTTAACTAAATTCCGACTTTGGATTCAGAATTTAACTAAATTCCGACTGTGAACTCGGAATTTCACTAAATTCCGAATTTTCAGTAGGAATTTAACAAAAAAAATCTTCTTGTTGGCCCTTCTACGCCTTCGTAACTCGGAATTTGACTAAATTCCGACATTGAACTCGAAATTTACCTAAATCCTCACTTTAAATTCGAGATTTAACTAAATTCGGACTTTAAACTCGGATTTTAATAAAATTCCGACTTGGAATTTAACTAAATTGCGACTTTAAACTCCGAATTTAACTAAACTTCGACTTTGGATTCAGAATTTAACTAAATTCCGACTGTGAACTCGGAATTTCACTAAATTCCGAATTTTCAGTAGGAATTTAACAAAAAAAATCTTCTTGTTGGCCCTTTGACGCCTTCGTAACTCGGAATTTGACTAAATTCCGACATTGAACTCGAAATTTACCTAAATCCTGACTTTAACTTCGAGATTTAACTAAATTCGGACTTTAAACTCGGATTTTAATAAAATTCCGAATTTGAATTTGAAATAGAACTAAATTGCGACTTTAAACTCGGAATTT
The DNA here is from genome assembly GCA_951812265.1 of Taphrorychus bicolor. NCBI lineage: Eukaryota > Metazoa > Arthropoda > Insecta > Coleoptera > Curculionidae > Taphrorychus > Taphrorychus bicolor. The sequence continues at coordinate 36,962,150 of OX638306.1, read as the reverse complement.
AACTAAATTCCGACTCTGAACTCGGAATTTTACTATATTCCGAATTTACACTCGGAATTTAAGAAAAAAAAATCTTGTTGGCCCTTCTACGCCTTCGTAACTCGGAATTTGACTACATTCCGACATTGAACTCGAAATTTACCTAAATCCTGACTTTAAATTCTAGATTTAACTAAAGTCGGACTTTAAACTCGCATTTTAAAAAAATTCAGACTTTGAATTTGGAATTGAACTAAATTCCGCCTTTGGTTTCGGAATTTAGCTAAATTCCGACTCTGAACTCGGAATTTTACTAAATTTCGAATTTACACTCGGAATTTAAGAAAAAAAAATCTTGTTGGCCCTTCTACGCCTTCGTAACTCGGAATTTGACTAAATTCCGACATTGAACTCGAAATTTAACTAAATCCTGACTTTAAATTCGAGATTTAACTAAATTCGCACTTTAAACTCGCATTTTTAAAAAATTCAGACTTTGAATTTAGAATTGAACTAATATGCGACTTTGCACTCGGAATTGAACTAAATTCCGCCTTTGGTTTCGGAATTCGACTAAATTCCGACTCTGAACTCGGAATTTTACTAAATTTCGAATTTACACTCGGAATTTAAGAAAAAAAATCTTGTTGGCCCTTCTACGCCTTCGTAACTCGAAATTTACCTAAATTCTGACTTTAAATTCGAGATTTAACTAAATTCGGACTTTAAACTCGCATTTTAATAAAATTCAGACTTTGAATTTGGAATTGAACTGAATTGCGACTTTGTACTCAGAATTGAACTAAATTCCGTCTTTGGTTTCGAAATTCGACTAAATTCCGACTCTGAACTCGGAATTTCACTAAATTCCGACTTTACACTGCTAATTTAAGAAAAAAAATATTGTTGGCCCTTCTACTCCTTCGTAAAATTTTCTGAGTTTTACGTCGAAATTTGGTTGAATTCCGAAAACAAAGTCCAAATTTAGTTAAATTCCAATTTTAAAGTGGGAATTTAGTTAAATTCCGAGTTCAAAGTTGGAATTTAGTTAAATTCCGAGTACAAAATCGGAATTTTACGAAGGCGTAGAAGGGCCAACAAAATTTGTTTTCTTAAATTCCGAATTCAAAGCCGGAATTTAGTTAAATTCCTAGTTCAAAGTGGGAATTTTACGAAGGCGTAGAAGGGCCAACAAGATTTTTTTTTCTTAAATTCCGAGTGTATATTCGAAGAATTTAGTGAAATTCCGACTTTACACTTGGAATTTATTTAAATTTCAACTATACACTCGGAATTTAATTAAATTTCGACTTTAAATACGGAATTTAAGAAAAAAATCTTGTTGGCCCTCCTACGCCTTCGTAAAATTCCGACTTTGAACTAGGAATTTAACTAAATTCCGACTTTGAACTCGGAATTTAACTAAATTCCGACTTTAAACTCTGAATTTAAGAAAAAAACTCTTGTTGGCCCTTCTACGCCTTAGTAACTCGGAATTTGACTAAATTCCGACATTGAACTCGAAATTTACCTAAATTCTGGCTTTAAATTCGAGATTTAACTAAATCCCGACTTTAAACTCGGATTTTAACAAAATTGCGACTTTGAATTTGGAATAATTCCAAATTCAAAGTTAAATTATTTAACTAAATTGCGACTTTAAACTCGGAATTTAACTAAATTTGAAATAAAATTCCGACTTTGAACTAGGAATTTAAATAAATTCCGGCTTTGAATACTGAATTTAAGAAAAAAAAGTTTGTTGACCTTTCTACGCCTTCGTAGAGTTTCACTAAATTCCGACTTTACACTTGGAATTTAATAAAATTTCGACTATACACTCGGAATTTAATTACATTTCGACTTTAAACTTGGAATTTAAGAAAAAATCTTGTTGGCCCTTCTACGCCTTCGTAACTCGGAATTTGACTAAATTCCGACATTGAACTCGAAATTTACCTAAATTCTGACTTTTAATTCGAGTTTTAACTAAATTCGGATTTCAAACTCGGATTTTAACAAAATTGCGACTTTGAATTTGGAATTTAACTAAATTGCGACTTTAACCTCGGAATTTAACTAAATTTCGACTTTGGATTCGGAATTTAACTAAATTTCGACTTTAAACTACGAATTTCACTAAACTCCGACTTTACACTCCGATTTACCTAAATTCTGACTTTAATCTCGGAATTTCTAGAAACTAAATATCGAGTTTAAAGTCGGAAACGTCTATCACTCAGGAAGGTATACCTACGATAGATGGCGCCTTTGCTAAGATTCTTTTAGAGACGTCATAATTTTTCCTTCATCACCTTAATAATTAATATTAAATTTTCTTGTGTCGATCATCAAAAAAAAATAAATAAATAAATAAAATGAAATCCTGCCCCTATTTGAATTATTATTCGGGCTTTTTTATCCCATCGGCGCTCTCATTTATTGCCGTTTATATTGTGGAATGTTTATCTGACACTCGCAGATACTTAAATTAACTACTTAATTTGATTTGAAATGATTATAAACGATATTTTTATTTCGCGTTGACCTACTTGCACTTGACGAATTTAACGATAACCCATCCAGCATCAGCAATACGCCCAACTTTATTGCGAGTATTCACTATGAAATTATTATTTAAATAGCTTTAAAAGCCATTCACTTATTATTTATATCAATAAGGCGTCATATGTCTGACTTTGACATATTTATCCTCAACCTCAACATGTGTTCGATGAATGGCAAAAATAAGTGAATGAGTTATAAGTGGATTTTTAAAAGAGTGATATAATTGATAAAAGTAACAGTTTTCATAGGAAAATTGAAAAAATTATTACTTCTCAGTATGGCGCTGAACACAGCAAACTTCTAAATATTAGTAGAATAACCTTGATGAAGACGTGAAGTAGGCGTCAAAACGTTGGCAGTTTCTGCATAATAATTGTAAAAATTAGATAGAAATTAGAAATAGAGCTAAAATAAAAATTTCAATTTATCGTAACCCAAGGTTGCAAAAAAGACTCTTTGTTTAGTAGATAAACTGTTTTTCCGTCTCACCTCGCTAGGCGGTCATGCCACTCCTCTATTCCGAATTCTATTCATGTCCAAACAAACCCGCAAAGCTATTCAAAAGAGGCAACCTGCGTTTGCATGAAATAGAGAATTTAGTAAAATGAATGCTTTTCAGAAAACACAAAAAGTTACCTTTGCAAGAGTTAAATGGGCACGTTGTAGCAGAAAACCCATTAGCATCAGAATAACACAACATGTTACCACTGCAAGTAAGACTTTGGAAGTCGTCTAAATACGATAAAAAAAAAGTTACTAATTGCCTACTTTTTTATTGAAAGTAATAGGAGGAGTATTTTGGATTGTTAAAAAGCAGGTAAACAATAGCAGTCACGCCAATTTACACCATCTCTGGTTCCGCGAAAGAACGTTTGAATTACACAATACGTAATTGATGGCGGTTTCGTAACGCAGATGGGAGGTCAGTGACTGCGGACTTTTCAATGTTTGTGAAATCGTTTAGTTTAATAAAGGGCCGTTGACATCGAGAGATAAATTTGCCAAGGAACTAGAGCACAATTGTCTTCCAATAGATAATCATACACTCGGGAATAACAATACCATCATCGATATGCAGCCTGGGGTTGCATGGAACGTGACCGAATGTCTAATTTGGAAAAATTTACGCATGCAGCTGCAACGAGCAAAATTGTTCTAATATCGTATTACTAAAACATCACATTAAGTTCACGATGTGGAGCCAAAGTGTCAATGATCGTTAGAAAGTAAAACGGTAAAAGAGGCTTTACCGCACCCGAATAGGAAAATTTGTTTTACAAGAACATCGTTTTACAAGGAAATGATCTGCAGCATTCTGTCAAGAAGAAAGAATGGTATATTGTTTAACTAGTGTCGAGAATTGCTCTTTTCACACGAATGTGACGGTTTGGACACGAGCCTTATGCGAGTGATACAAAGCCACAAGAGTGTGAAAAGTGATTTTCGTACGTGTTGCCCACTATATACTTTTTCTACAACCGTCAAAATATGACACGGTTCGCGCATTACTGACAGTATGCAAACTGACACATATTTTCATTGTTATCTTTCTCGCACATCGCCCATAGCAGCGTAAAAAAAAGTTACTGGTTGCCATAGGACACGTGCGACAAAGTCTTTCGCGCACGCCGTCAAAACAGGGGTAGCAGAAAAGAACTGTGAAGCTTAATCATTTATAAAATCGTTAAAGATGTTCCATATTAGTGGCAGCTGGACTTGTTCCTAATTCTTGCGCAAAGTGTCTGCGCAAGAATTATTGTTCGGGCGACTGCCGTTGCCCGAGCGACGCGAAGCGGAGTTCGGGCAGCAGTCAAGTGCGCGAAAGGGTTACTTTGCGCACTTGTTAGGAAAATAACTATTTTCTACGACTGCGATTTTGTTTCATCTATCTAATCATCATCTATTTCACAATCTAATCTTTCAAAATCATTCCTTAGATATTGGCGGCTTTATTTTTCGATATAATGGGTTCAATTTTAATTGTTTCTTCCAGATTTTCCCCTTTTTTTCTTTTCTGAACGTTTCTTCAAAGCAACGGTATGAACCTTCTCTTTTTTTCCTAGTTCTTGGTAATCTTGATTATAACAGATTTAGCAAGTTGTTCCTCGGGCTCCGGGTTTCGTCTGATACTTAAAAGCTTCATAGACTCCCTCCAGATTTTTCTTGAGGGCTTGTGACTACAAAGTTTAAGAAAGGGCCACAGTTCTGCTAAATCTTTCTTCACATTATTAAATTTCTGTGGCCTCCTTTTTTATTTTTTCAGTTTCTTCGATATCTTACCAATTTTTGTCAAATGCTCAAATGGTCGATCTAGGCGTTTAACACCTTCCTTTAGTTTCTTTCCAGACGTATCTATTTTTTTTTTCAATATAATGGGTTCAACTTTAATTGTTTCTTCCAGATTTTTCCTTTTTCTTTTCTGAACGTTTCTTCAAAGCAACGGTATCAACCTTCTCTTTTTTTCCTAGTTCTTGGTAATCTTGATTATAACAGATTTAGCAAGTTGTTCCTCACGCTCGTTCTTAGGTTTAGTCTGATACTTAAAAGCTTCAGAGACTGCATCCAGATTTTTTTTTGATGTCTTGCAACTTCAAAGCCTAAGAAAGGGCCAGAGCTCTGCTAAATCTTTCTCCACATTATTAAATTTCTATGGCCTATAAATAATTTGTTTCTTCCAGATTTTCCCCTTTTTTCTTTTCTCAAGGTTTCTTCAAACCAACTGTATCAACCTTCTCTTTTTTTCCTAGTTCTTGGTAATCTTGATTATAACAGATTCAGCAAGTTGTTCCTCGGACTCTTTCTTAGGTTTAGTCTGATACTTAAAAGCTTCAGAGACTGCATCCAATTTTTTTTTGATGTCTTGCGACTTCAAAGCCTAAAAAAGGGCCGGAGTTCTGCTAAATCTTTCTCCACATTATTAAATTTCTATGGCCTCCTTTTTATTTTTTCAGTTTCTTCGATATCTTACCAATTTTTGTCAAATGCTCAAATGATCGATCTGGGCATTTAACTAACACCTTCCTTTAGTTTCTTTCCAGAAGTATCTATTTTTTTTTTCGATATAATGGGTTCAATTTTAATTGTTTCTTCCAGATTTTCCCCTTTTTTCTTTTCTCAACGTTTCTTCAAAGCAACGGTATCAACCTTCTCTTTTTTTCCTAGTTCTTGGTAATCTTGATTATAACAGATTCAGCAAGTTGTTCCTCGGGTTCCGGGTTTAATCTGATACTTAAAAGCTTCATAGACTCCCTCCAGATTTTTCTTGAGGTCTTGCGACTTCAAAGCCTAAGAAAGGGCCCGAGCTCTGCCAAATCTTTCTCCACATAATTAAATTTATATGGTCTCCTTTTTCATTTTTTCAGTTTCTTCGATATCTTACCAATTTTTGTCAAATGTTGAAATGGTCGATCTGGGAATGTAACACCTTCCTTTAGTTTCTTTCCAGAAGTATCTATTTTTTTTATATAATGGTTTAAATTTTAAATGTTTCTTCCAGAATTTCTCCTTTTTTCTTTTCTCAACGTTTCTTCAAAGCAACGGTATCAACCTTCTCTTTTTTTCCTAGTTCTTGGTAATCTTGATTATAACAGATTCAGCAAGTTGTTCCTCGGGCTCCGGGTTTAATCTGATAGTTAAAAGCTTCATAGACTCCCTCCAGATTTTTCTTGAGGTCTTGCGACTTCAAAGCCTAAGAAAGGGCCCGAGCTCTGCCAAATCTTTCTCCACATAATTAAATTTATATGGTCTCCTTTTTCATTTTTTCAGTTTCTTCGATATCTTACCAATTTTTGTCAAATGCTGAAATGGTCGATCTGGGAATGTAACACCTTTCTTTAGTTTCTTTCCAGAAGTATCTATTTTTTTTATATAATAGTTTAAATTTTAAAAGTTTCTTCCAGATTTTCTCCTTTTTTCTTTTCTCAACGTTTCTTCAAACCAACTGTATCAACCTTCTCTTTTTTTCCTAATTCTTGGTAATCTTGATTATAACAGATTCAGCAAGTTGTTCCTCGGGCTCCGGGTTTAATCTGATACCTAAAAGCTTCACATCCTCCCTCCAGATTTTTCTTGAGGGGTTGCGACTTCAAGGCCTAAGAAAGGGCCAGAGTTCTGCTAAATCTTTCTCCACATTATTAAATTTCTATGGCCTCCTTTTTTATTTTTTCAGTTTCTTCGATATCTTACCAATTTTTGTCAAATGCTCAAATGATCGATCTGGGCATTTAACTAACACCTTCCTTTAGTTTCTTTCCAGAAGTATCTATTTTTTTTTCGATATAATGGGTTCAATTTTAATTGTTTCTTCCAGATTTTCCCCTTTTTTCTTTTCTCAACGTTTCTTCAAAGCAACGGTATCAACCTTCTCTTTTTTTCCTAGTTCTTGGTAATCTTGATTATAACAGATTCAGCAAGTTGTTCCTCGGGCTCCGGGTTTAATCTGATACTTAAAAGCTTCATAGACTCCCTCCAGATTTTTCTTGAGGTCTTGCGACTTCAAAGCCTAAGAAAGGGCCAGAGTTCTGCTAAATCTTTCTCCACATTATTAAATTTCTATGGCCTCCTTTTTTATTTTTTCAGTTTCTTCGATATCTTACCAGTTTTTGTCAAATGCTCAAATGATCGATCTGGGCATTTAACTAACACCTTCCTTTAGTTTCTTTCCAGAAGTATCTATTTTTTTTTCGATATAATGGGTTCAATTTTAATTGTTTCTTCCAGATTTTCCCCTTTTTTCTTTTCTCAACGTTTCTTCAAAGCAACGGTATCAACCTTCTCTTTTTTTCCTAGTTCTTGGTAATCTTGATTATAACAGATTCAGCAAGTTGTTCCTCGGGCTCCGGGTTTAATCTGATACTTAAAAGCTTCATAGACTCCCTCCAGATTTTTCTTGAGGTCTTGCGACTTCAAAGCCTAAGAAAGGGCCAGAGTTCTGCTAAATCTTTCTCCACATTATTAAATTTCTATGGCCTCCTTTTTTATTTTTTCAGTTTCTTCGATATCTTACCAATTTTTGTCAAATGCTCAAATGATCGATCTGGGCATTTAACTAACACCTTCCTTTAGTTTCTTTCCAGAAGTATCTATTTTTTTTTCGATATAATGGGTTCAATTTTAATTGTTTCTTCCAGATTTTCCCCTTTTTTCTTTTCTCAACGTTTCTTCAAAGCAACGGTATCAACCTTCTCTTTTTTTCCTAGTTCTTGGTAATCTTGATTATAACAGATTCAGCAAGTTGTTCCTCGGGCTCCGGGTTTAATCTGATACTTAAAAGCTTCATAGACTCCCTCCAGATTTTTCTTGAGGTCTTGCGACTTCAAAGCCTAAGAAAGGGCCCGAGCTCTGCTAAATCTTTCTCCACATAATTAAATTTATATGGTCTCCTTTTTCATTTTTTCAGTTTCTTCGATATCTTACCAATTTTTGTCAAATGCTGAAATGGTCGATCTGGGAATGTAACACCTTCCTTTAGTTTCTTTCCAGAAGTATCTATTTTTTTTATATAATGGTTTAAATTTTAAATGTTTCTTCCAGATTTTCTCCTTTTTTCTTTTCTCAACGTTTCTTCAAACCAACTGTATCAACCTTCTCTTTTTTTCCTAGTTCTTGGTAATCTTGATTATAACAGATTCAGCAAGTTGTTCCTCGGGCTCCGGGTTTAGTCTGATACTTAAAAGCTTCATAGACTCCCTCCAGATTTTTCTTGAGGTCTTGCGACTTCAAAGCCTAAGAAAGGGCCAGAGCTCTGCTAAACCGTTCTCCACATTCTTACATTTCTATGCCCTCCTTTTTTATTTTTTCAATTTTTTCGATATTTCTAGGTGTTAGGCGATTGTACTATTTCATTGATTGTTGGGGAGGTCACCCATTTAATACTGCTTTTAAGTTAAGCTTAGGAAATTTTAGTTCTGTGGGTTCTGCCATTTTCGGTTTTTTTAGAGCTTCTTTCCATACTACTTCTTTAGTTTCTTGCGTCACTCTCTAAACTTCTCGTCTACAGTCTCTCCTCCCTTCTTAATGTTTATCGAGGTCCTCATCTAACTTTTCTAGGTCAATCTTAGGCCTCTTTTCTTCCGTTTGGGTTTTGTTCATGTTTCGGTTTGAATTTGCGCGTAACTTTCGGTTTCTTCTCATTTTCAGGTTTCTTAAGCTTTCATGTTACGCGATTCCTGGTTTTTTCAGAGCTTCTTTGGCCTAACTTCCATTTTCTTCTTGAAAGAAACTATCACTTCTTCTACCTCCTCCTTTTCCTCGTCGAGATATTCAGGTTTCTCAGTTTCCACGTCTTCGATATCGGTTAAAAATTAGTACTTGATTTTATCGACCTTTTTACGTTTTTTTCATATTTTTTGATATTTCCGAACCTCTATTTCGTGTCATTTCTTCTCTCAAATGGACGCCCTCTTAATAAGTCTATAAGAAATTATTTTAAGATGAAAAAAAGTGGTATTTTTATGAAAATATTATGTCTGATAGTTTTTAAGTTCCTGAATCGCAGCTGCGTTTCTCTTTTTTGCAGTTTCTTGGCAGCCACAAATATCAAATAATCAATTGGTATTTTACTGCCTTCCACAGCTGTTAAAAGAATCGCTCTGCAGCAGTTTATTAAAAAAATAACCATTAACACGTGATAGGTTTACTAAATTCTAACAAGTTCATTTAGGCATTCTTTTATTTAGATTAATTCTTATTTTAGGTGGAAACCATTAGAGTGGTGCTAAAAAAAGAACTGGACATACCGATCATTGAAATGTCGGACAAGAATGCAAGACTGGATGGAGGTGATGTATTATTCACGGGTAAGTCTTGTTATTGCAGGAATTCCTGATAAATTAACATCCAAGAGTTTTAGGTAGAGAGTTCTTTGTTGGGATCTCCAATTGGAGCAACGAGGTCGGAGCTAGAGCGGTGGCTGCAGCCTTTCCGGAGTATCCTTGCACCCCTATTAAGGTAAACTTTTAAACCTATTGAGGTAAACTTTTTGACAGGAAAGGATGGCATAATTAGAGTATATGGACTGTTCTTTCATCCTTTTCTTTTGACACAAAAGACGAAGTCTAAATAAGGAAGACTGTTGCAGTGAATGGCAAATAGCAAAAAAACCTTGTTTTACATTTTTGCCTTCCAATGCAATTCCCCACGCTATGCTAATAAAGTTATTTTTAAAAGTTCCGCTTGTCCGCTTTTCATGGAGAACAGCTTCCTGCATCTCTTTTAATGTGTAGTAAATTTGAAACATCAATCAATAAATTGCGAGAGCGAAACTGCTTGTTGAGCAAACGAAGCAGGATATAGCCGTTGAGCTGAAATGTGACGTCTTTTATAATAATGTACCTCTATTTTTGTATGCAATGAGGTAACTTTTATAACATTTTCTAAACTAATATTCCTTCTAAGTGAACAGGGGGGCAAAGAAGAACAATTGCAGTTTTTTTTGTAATAAAATTCTTAATTCAGCTTTTTATATATGGCTGTATCAAGGACAGCTTTTTTATATACAAATTTACTACTTTAATTTCGTTTTAGGTTCCTGGCCAAAAACACCTCAAAACCTACATCTCTATGGGTGGGCCGGACTTGCTCTGCGTGGGAGTAGGAAAAGAAGCTCAGGAAGTGTTGAAGCGTATGGAGAGGGAGGCCACTTTTAGCTACCAAACGCTCACATTGCCTGAAGACGAAGCAGCGAATGTCTTGTACGTGAATGGTACCCTTGTTCATAGAGCAGCAGAGGAAATTCCTCTTTCGTTTAAGGTATAACTACAAACTATGAAATACCTCTGAGTATCATTTTACACTTCAGTACTGGTACCTACCATATGTCAGTATATCGAGGATATTTGTGAATAGATGATGGTAAAAATAGAATAGGTCCATTCTGAAGCAAATAGAAGATAAAAAGTTCATATAAACATAGGCCAACAAACGCTTTGTCTCCTCCGAGATGCAGTGTGTTTCCTTCTTTTTGTTTTTGTTTTTTTAACTTATTGATTTCGTTTTCTTTAACATTCTTTATTTCTTCCCAATATCAAACCCTTCGGAAAGTAACAATGGTGTAGTCAAGGTCAGAAAGCCACGAATAGTTGAAAATGTCTCATACTTCAGAGCCAAATGAGTTAAAAAAAATGACTTATACCGTCTAAAAATGCAAATTTTTTCCTTGTAGAAATTCTACTTTAGGGAAAATGAGGCAAAGCTGACTCAAATATTCTAATTTGCAGTTGTTTTGTAAAATTACACTTTTGGACTAAAATAAATGAAATTTTGCTCAAAACGCTTCATAATGCAAGGCCCGCTACAAAAAGTTTTGGATGGTACCTAAATGGAAAAGGGGACCCCCAGAAACAGAAATACCCTGTAGATTTTGGCCATCAATTGGTATATCTAGCATTGAAGGTCATAAATAATTAGTTATATTCTAAATTTGAGTTAAATACCTCAAAAACTGTAACAGTTACAGTGAAAAAATAAAAAATCTAAAACGGTGTATCTCGGCACGAAGCGTTTGCGAACCTACGTTTTTATGAACTTTTTCTTTTGCATCTAGTACAGGATTCTTTTATTTTAGTTGTAAAAACACCTTGTATAAAATATCTAATATCCCGCTTAAAAATTTAATTTTCTAGACAATATGGTGAAGGTTTCTTAAAATTTTCGGTTATGCATTATAGTATTACGTCATATTTGTATGCTTCTTAAGGACCAAGTTGACATCTCAAGTTTAAACTCCAAGTAAAGTTAAACAATAAATTTTGAAAAGAAAAACAATACGTCAAATTAGGAATTTCAAAAAGAACCCTGGGAGACTGGAAAATGGAGTTCTCCCGGAGAATGACGGAAACATGAGGTGAACTTGTTAGTGCCTCATTTTGAAACATTATTGTCATTCAGTATTAGGGTGTCGTTACTCTCTCTAGGGGAACCTTGAGAACAAGAATTGGGCTAAAATAGGATCGCAAGAAGCGTACGCATTTCTTATGAGAAAAATGTGCAAATCTAGATAATTTTGCAAATTTTTCCAAAAACCGATCAACCAGAGATAGAAAAAAATGCAACAAGAAAAAAATACATTTCTGAATTGAATAGAAAATTGAGATTTTTAGAAAAAAAGAACGATTAGTGGCCTGCTACCAAAAAGTTTTGGGTAGTAAATGGGTAAGAAAAAAGATCTCCTTTCCAACAATCCTCAACCAAAACCAATGAAAGTCGAATCAAAACCTTCATCTAATGGCGCATCAAAATTTCAATGTTCAAGACAATATGGTGAAGGTACTGTTTTCTAAAATCTTTGGCCGTGCTTCACTTCATATTTGTATGTTTTTAACGACTGCGTTTACATCTCAAGTTTAAACACCACGTAAAATTAAACAACAGATTTTGAAAGGAAAAACAATACTTCAAATTAGAAGTTTAAGCTTCAGAAATTTTCACAAGCGCCACAACATATATTATACCCATTCCCTTATTTTTGTCATCTAGTTACCTTTGAAACCTTCATTTTTTTATACCCATCTCCTTTTACGCTGTACGCCTCAACGCCTACTTGACGACAATAATAAGTGAATGGCTTATAAATAGACTAACATCATCTAAAAATGTTATATTTTTATTATCCTTTAGATATTTGGTGAAAAGATCTCCTATCCAACAAGATTAAAAGTAAAATTAAACAACGGATTTTGACAGGAGAAACAATACTTCAAATTAGAAGTTTAAGCTTCAGAAATGTTCACAAGCGCCACAACATGTATTATACCCATTCACTTATTTTTGTCATCTAGTTACCTTTGAAACCTTCATTTTTTATACCCATCTCCTTTTACGCTATACGCCTCAACGCCTACTTGACGACAATAATAAGTGAATGGCTTATAGATAGACTAACATGATCTAAAAATGTTATATTTTTATTATCCTTTAGATATTTGGTGAAAAGATCTCCTATCCAACAAGATCGATCAGCTTTGCTCAACTGTCAAAAATGTCAAGCGGGCTGTCTTCGAGTTGCCTGCTGGTGCGAAGGGCGAAGCACATACGAAACCTCTAAGAGGACGCCCTCCTGTTGTTGTTGCCAAATTATATGTGTGTTAAATCCCATGTCCTACCACCTCAATAAGTCTTCATGTAGTATAGTTTCTAGTGCAAATTTGTGTGCAATGTGGCTTCAAAAGTGGGCATTACAATGTTGTAAAAAAATGGGTTTACCAAGTAAAAATATAGGGATTTTGTGTATTAAAACATTAAAGGGTCTGCCCACAGTAGCCCCCTATTAGCGATACTCAGTGATCCCAGGCCCAGCTGAATATAAAATATACTGATCTATGTACGTATACCTAAATTAGGTATGCAATTATTCAGAATTATACATAGATATAGAATCTAATGAAGATTAAGCCACATAATGATGTGTGACATGGATGTTACTGATTTCGTTGTAACTAATCAGCAGGCGCACCTACATAGGCCCCGTGTAAATTATAGGGTCCCCTTTTATGTTTTTTTAATTATAGATATATTTTCACTAAATGTAGTATTCTTCAATAATATCAAATTATCCATCTTCATCATTCGCTATTCATCTTCCAATTTGATGATTTAATTATTTTCCGAATTCGATGGATAAAAGTATCACAACCCGACCCTTAGTTACAATATCTGTATAATAGTTAAAAAAATAAAAAATTGGTCTCATATTTTATGCGAGCCCTGTATAGTGTATTTTATAATTTCACGACACAACTATACCATAATGACACACATATTACTTGTACAATGTACATATTATGCGACACAATTATAATACACATTTGTTGAAGCAATAATAATTATTTACGATAAGGATTTTTTTAGTTATAGTGTTTTTTTTTTTTCATTTAATTGTAGTCATACCATTCCAAAATTAACGTCTATATGTATTTATATATATATTTTTTATAACAATATGAAATCTTTATGTGAGTTAATTTTTAGTTCCTTATAATTGTTAACCTTTACCAAGTCAGATGTAAAATGCGGAGGAGTGTTTATTAGAAAGTCATTAAGTTGGCTATGCCAAAATTGTTGATTGAAAAATGTGACTTGGACTTTTGCTACTTCACCTTTTTCTTTTGTCATTTGACTGCCGACTTAATGACTTTTTAAAATTAACACCCCACTACTTTTATATTTTTTTGTTACGTAGCCTATTTATATAGGGAGAACGCACATTTATTTTAACACTGATACCATTCCATATAAAGTTGTACCTATTAATTATAGGTAGGTACTATGTTTTATTTTGTATAGATTAATAAGGATCTACAATAATTATACCAACAATCTGAAATATCTTTTTGCTATTTTTTTTCTATACAGATTGTTCCAATTTCAACTTCCAACATCACAGAATACCTTTGCTCCAAAATCAATGCGACGAACCTATACGTAAACCAACTGAATATTTACATTGATATCGCACTTGATATTTAGTAGCAACAAGCATTTAATGAGAATCGTCATTAAATGCGAGTTGAATACCATAATTTATCCACGACCACAATTCCCGGTTTTCTCAAATATGATAGGTTTTAGATGCCACAACGATAATTCACAATTTTAAAACCACGACTGGTTTCGAAAATCGACGGCGCTACGTTTGATGCGTCAGGTAGGTGACGGTGCAGTCGCCCGTGCATGTTACGAGGGTGGACAGTAAATTACTTAATTTTAGGGTCTATTTAAGGTATTTTTAAGTAAAAAGGAGACACTATAACCTACATTTGTTGTACTTTTTGAGTTGCCAGTTGCCTACGATATGTTTCGTCTCCATGACAAGTCATTATTCACTTGTGAATAATATTCATTATTCACAAGTGAATAATATTCATTATTCACACGTGAATAATATTCATTATTCACAAGTGAATAAAGATTAACATTAATCTTGAGAATGTGCAAGAATAATATGATTATTTCATAGTCAAAAGACAAATTTGGGACACCTTATGCAGAGTGAACAACATCGACCATCTTGTCCCCCTCAATGGATATTTTTCAAAAATGTACTATTTTTTTATAATAAAATTTAATAATTGATAAACAAGTATATAATCCATTCACTTATTATTGACATCACGTAGGCATTTTAAATCAGACTTAGCACACCTACATCTCATTCACTCGTTTTTGTCACCTTTAAAGTTTTTTTTTTATACTTATCCCCTTTCAGTACCTACATGTTGAGATATAGATATGAGATATAGGACTAATTTCACTCTTATTACGATTGTTACGTTCATAATAAGGGATTGGAGTCGCCTAATTCCGATCAAAAACAGAAAAGAAAAATTACCGCTGTTTTTTGCGAAAATGGCCAAAGAGCAGGGGGAAGATACCCTCTTTTTTCAATATTCACATTTGGCCGCCTGTAAGTTTAGAACAAGATAAGAGTGAATCCAACAATTTTTTGTTCTTTTTGAAGAAAATCCCGTAGGTTCAATAGTTGGGGAGAGACCCTTTTTTAGTTACAATCTAAAGTGTTTCCGGGCTTTGAAGCCGCGGTCCAATGGAATTTCTGCTTGACGTTTCGTCTATAGTTGAGGCAGCCGTTATCAAAGGCGATGAGGCAATCTTTTTCTTCTAAAGGTGCCTATCTCCTTATGATGTTGACGACCACGTTGGCCCATCTTATCCTATTTACTGAAACTCGGAATAATTCGGTTGATGTTAGGTCAATTCATTTTCTAAGGTTGGCCAGCCAGGATATTCGCTTTAGTTCTTACTTCATGCCCAATTATGATCCCATGTATCACTGATATTGCAGCTCAGGTAGTATATTTTCTCTACTTTTTCCAATGGTGTTTCGTTTACCGTAAATTGAGCGTTTATGTTGATGTTTTTACTGAATCATTATTTTAGTCTTTTTAGAGTGTAATTTTAGTCTATATTCGTTGCTTGCTTCTACGATATATCTATCAATGTCTGGAGGCCCTCCGTACTATCCGCCAGCAGTACGGTGTCATCTGCATATCTAATATAGATGATATGTTGACCATTTATTGAATACCGTCTTCTGAGTCATCCAAGGCTTCTCTAAAGAGATTTTCGGAATATATACTGAACAATGCCGGTGATCCTATGCATCCCTGCCGAACTCCCTTTTCGACTGCAAAGACCTCAGACAGTTCGTTTTCGAGGCGCGCTGTTGCTTTTTGTTGAAGATATAGGTTTGATATTAGCCTTATATCCTTACCATCAATTCCCAATGTTTTTAGTTTAAATTAGTTTCCAGTGCGCCACTCTGTCAAATGCCTTTTTGAAGTCAATGAAGCATGCAAATACGTCGCCCTTGACATTCCTCGCTCTTTGTATTAGTACTTGCAAGCTGAAGAGTGCTTCTCTTGTTCCAAGGCTCGCTCTGAAACCAAATTGCGCTTCACTGAGGTGTTCTTCTAATTTGGTGTAAAAGCGAGAGTGAATGATATTTAGGAGTACTTTAAGTGCGTGACTCATTAAACTAATGAGTCTGTGGTCCTCGAATTTCTTGGCATTGGTTTTTTTTTTTGGAATTGGGATAAATATTGATAGCAGCCAGTTCTTTGGTAAGTGTCCAGTCTCATATATGTTATTAAATAGCTTAGAAAGAGTTGGGATTTGGGATGTCTCTAGTAGTTTCAAAATTTCCCCATGCACATCATCGAACCCTGGCGATTTCCCACCCTTAAGTCGTTTAATGGTCTTTTTAACTTCTTCATTTGTTATTTCTGGGCCGTATGAGTTGTTTATTTCGGGTGGTGTTTCTTGTTGTATCTTCGCATACCCCCGCATATATTCCTTCCATCTTTCTAGTCTGGTCTAAATCTTGGTCGAAATTTGGCCCTCGCTGTCCAGAATTATGCCGATACTGCGTTGCTTACTAGTGGTCTGCATTTCTTTAATTTTCTTGTGCATGTGAAAGTCGTCATGTTTTTGTTGAAGAGTTTCAATTTCCATACAAATATTTCAGTTAGTCACATCTCCTTTGCTTTTTTTTATTTTCTGTAGTATATTCTTATGAAGTTTATTGTATTCCTTGACATTTCTTTCTTTGTGTTTTCGTCGTTCCTCCATCATCTTTAATATTTCGTTTCGCTTCGAAACGCTGCGATTGATATCAATCAGCTTTACAAGTTTATAAACCTGTAACATTATAACGAGTGGACCGATTAGAGCGAGTCCAACGGTTTTTTTGTTCATTTTGATGTCTTTTTTCACCTCCCACCAATGAAAGTCCCTTAGGTTTAATAGTTTAGTGACTAGGTTAATAGTCTAACTAAGGAATAGTTTGACTAGGAGGTAAATTATGTGTTTTGGAGGCATTAAAAAAAGAGTCTACTTATTATGGGACTAATTTCACTTTATTATGTTTGCTACGTTCATAGGGGATTGAAATTGAATTATTCCAATTAAATGCCGAATTGAAATTTTGATATACAGGGTGGCCCCACAAAGATCGCATCTCCATTAAGGATGCGACGAGTCAGAAAAAAAAACGTTCAAACATATTTTTGATTTCAAAAAAGACATTGAAACTCTCTTATACATGGTGATTCATAAACAAAATACTAACCTCTGCTTTACTTTTCATTTTTAAATGAAAATTTACTAGTTTTTCGGTACTACTTGATGTTTGTAGTAAATTGGGTATAACAAACCACTCCTGTACTTATCTTCAACAATTATCCATTTTATTTGCGTGTTACTCAATTATTATTATAGGGTGATCTATTTTCAAAACGTACCTGAAAAATTTATTTTGTAATGTCAAAGTTTTTGTTCCTAATATAAAGACGCAGTACTGAACTTAACATAAGAATTTAAAATTATTGGCAACGTTGTGCATTTTAGTGCAGATCGTAATGACATTTAAAAATTACCAAACTTTCCACTACTTAAAACTGCGAAACTGTAAAACATGCGAATTACATTAAATTGAGTCCAATATGACCATTTTGATACTCAACAAGATACAGTTTCAAAATTTGACAAAATCCGACTAGTTCCGGAAATATTTTTCAAAGCTGCTTATATTGAAAAAAAAATTATTTTCTGATTATTTTTTACAATAAGCTGGAGTGATCTGATTAGAAAAGGAGAGATCAGTCTAAAAATGTATGATAATAACAATAAAGTCATATCCATGTACAAAAAAAAAGTTGTGATGGTTACTAAAGTTCGAAACGATTTATTAGATTTGAAATCTGATCACGTCTTCTTGTGGAAAAAGTACCAATAAGAAAGGGACATTAATTTTATAAATTTCCTCGAAAATAAGTTAAACAAAAATGGAATCCTTCATGACATATACGGGGTGTTCATTATAAAACTTCATCTAGCAGGCTATGAAATTTTGACAGAAAAGGATGACATAATCAAAATAAATGGACTTGTGTCTCTCCATCCTTTTCTTTTGACATTTCACAGCCAACTAGTCTTACGGAGCAGCAAAATTGCCTATATGAGAATGTGCGATTTATTTTAGAATATGGTCCATTTCAAATAGCAGGTTGAGGAATTGACATATTCGTCCTATTCCATCCATATAAATGGGTCATTTATATGTCAATTTCTCAGTTTACCAGTTGAATATCTATTTGAAATGAACTCGACTATATAAGCCGAGTTCGGTAACTCCATCCGAACGCTCAGGACACAGACCATCTCCCAAAATCTTAACAACTAAAGTGAGATAGACTGATATCCCCAGCGCTCGGGATGTAATTACCGAACTCAACTAAAGTTGGTCTGGCACGTATTTTAATGAGGCGATGGACCATTCGAAGGCCCTTTTCAAGATATTTAGCGCCTTTTGGCCAACAAAAACGTAGAAAAAATGATGCTTCACTTCAATTTAAATAGTTATGGAAGTCTTTCTTCGAGTCTTTCTCTGATTTCTGTACGATGTTAAGTTTGTAGGCTTGAACATCGTACAAACTTTTGTTTTCGTAGAATATTCAATATAGAAAAAGTAAAGTCAAATGACACCAAAAGATTAGTAAAAACAAAAATAAAGTAAGCACTTATTAGCGCAAGGAACTTTTGATTGTTGTGGCTCTTGACGTCTTACAAACTTATTAGTGATTTCGTACAGTTCAGCATAAAATAAATAGCTCAACAAGGTGTGTAGGTATGACATGGAGCTCCAATAGGGGACCTGCTAAACATTGGTTTTGTTACAAAACAAACACATGTACTTACCTCTCATAGAAAAATCTAAGTTGAATCGTGAAACGGCAGCAAAAAACACAGCACAGACTACACACCTTCCAAACGATTTCGGATCGGAAGACTCGACTTCCAAGCAATAAAGCAAAGAGTTCAAGATTCAAGATCAACCGTCGGCGTCGGTTTTGCGGTTGCGGTTCTCGGTTCTGGCGTCTTTAAAAAGTAGGGTTAATGCAATGCACCGTTGACAGATGTCATTTTTATTATTGTGTGTGGGTGTTAAAAGATCGAATTTAATGTGATATTTTTCTGTTTTATAATATGCTTTCTGTGATAATGTATACTTATGTATCCTGCATAAAGTAAAAAACACTAAGTAAAGGTAAAATTATAGGTAATTTAACTAATTTACCATATCGTGTGACGTCAGACGCATCGACAAGTTGGCAACACAAAATTTTCAAATAATTGTCAAATTTGGCACATGCGCATGCGCTGTTAACCTCTTTTGAATAACTGCTTGAAATCAGCTGTTTTCGGCTTCACTTTCGGGACTTCGGAAACGTTAACTTTCGGAAACATTCTTCTTATAGAACCTTCAATTATCTGGTTAAAAGTACTTTTATCCACGACCATACTATAATAGTCACATTATTCTTGTACATTCTCAAGACTAACGATAATCATTATTCACTTGTGAATAATGAACATTATTCACAAGTGAATAATGAGTTGTCATGGAAACGAAACATGTCGTAGGCAACTGACAACTCAAAAAGTAAACTGCCCTAAACATGAAATCGGTAGTTACCACTGGTCCATTCAAATAATTATCCTTCTATTAGGATGTATTGAGGCAAATGTAGGTTACAGTGTCTCTTTTTCCCTAAAATATGTACTTTTCACTGAAAAATACTTAAAATAGGCCATAAAATGAAGTAATTTACCGTCCACCCTCGTAACATTGAAATAAACATGCGGTGACATGCGCGGCTGACATCTATCGACAAGACGCATCAAACATCGCGCCATTGAATAGCGAAACCAGTCGTGGTCGTGGTTTTAAAATTGTAAATTATCTTTGTGGCATATAACCTATCATATTTGAGAAAACCCAGAATCTTGGTCGTGGATAAAGTATAGTATTCAACGCGCATTTAATGAGCGTTATTCTCTCGGGCAACTTGTGCCACTCGCTTCGCTCGTTGGCTCAAACGTTACCCTCGAGAATAACGACTCTCATTAAATGCTTGTTGTATAATATACTATTAAGGAAGTCATGCGAAATGCAGAACTCGCTTCGCTCGTCCTCAGACTTGATTTGTTTTTTTATGTTCCATCTCTGTTTAGGCTCTCGGTTATAGTACGTGGGAGAGAGACGCACAGGGTTGTTACGGACCGATTTATATATGTGTACAAATTTCAAATAAAATTGTGTAGCATTGTGCACCAATAAAAAACCAAAGAATTTCAATGATGTTTATAACGTTCTAATGGCAAAACCACCGGGTGTTCATTATAAGACTTCATCTAGTTGGTTGTGAAATGTCAAAAGAAAAGAATGGATAAACAAAAGTCCATTTATTTTGATTATGTCATCCTTTTCTGTCAAAATTTCATAGCTTGCTAGATGAAGTTTTATAATGAACAGTATACGGAGAACCTCCCAATAGATTTGAATAGATCGAAAATGAAGCTCCCCAGTTGGCTATCAATCTCGTAGATGAGTTCATTTCAAATCGATATTCATCTAGTAAGCTAAGAAATTGACATATAAATGACATTGTTACATGGATGGAATAGGACGAATCTGTCAAATCCTCAGCCTACTAGATGAATATCTATTTGAAACGACCCATAGTAAAATAGTGACATCTGTTGGAATGGAACAACCCTGGAGACGCAAGGAGGACTTCTGTTCTTCATGTCAACTCGTCTTGCAAACTTTCGCATGCGTGTCTTAAAGTTGCGCTTTGAACACTTATATATACGGGGTGTTCATTATAAAACTTCATCTAGTTAGCTGTGAAATGTCAAAAGAAAAGGATGGAGAAACATTGAGTCCATTTATTTTGATTATGTCATCCTTTTTTGTCAAAATTTCTTAGCCTGCTAGATGAAGTTTTATAATGAACACTCCGTATATGTGGAAGCTTTTATATATATATGTGAATACCTTATATATGTGAATGAGAAATAACTATAAATACGGGGTGTTCATTATAAAACTTCATCTATCAGGCTATGAAATTTTGACAGAAAAGGATGACATAAATCAAAATAAATGGACTTTTGTTTCTCCATCCCTTTCTTTTGACATTTCACAGCCAACTAGGTGAAGTTTTATAATGAACACCCCGTAGTTATTTCTCATTAGCGTAATAATGTAGTTGTATTTCACTAGCGGACCAATAAATTATTATGGAATCAGACTTTTTCGTGTATACAAGGAAAGAATTGAAAAAAATTTCTTTACTTCTTAATGCGAATTAATGTAACCCGTGTTGATCAGAAAAGTTCTTCTATAGTTAGCTGTGAAAATGTGAAATGTCAAAAGAAAAGGATGGAGGAACAAAGGTCCATTTAATTTGATTATGGCATCCTTTTCTGTCAAAATTTTATGGCCTGCTAGATAAAGTTTTCTAATGAACACCCCGTATATGAATATTATAGCTCCAAATGCTCCAATGTAGGTACCTAAAATTTCCGAAAAATGCAATAGGTATATGAGGATTTTTTCTTCAATCTGTTTAATCTTGAACCAACGTAAAACATGTTGAAGCCAATGTAGGTAATAAAACCCAGGCCTTTGTATTCTCACATATTTATTTGCAAAAAAAAACAAAACTACCAACTACAAAAACATCAGTGCTACGCGATACATAAATAAGCAACTTACATCCTAACAACAAATGCCCATATCTGAGAGGGAATGTTTCAAAATTTTAAAGCACTTTTCAAATGCTTAAAAGTTAATAACTACTGATACATTAATAAGAAATGATAATGAAAATATGAAAAAATATGGAAAGCAGCTCCGTCTTCAATTCTTGACATCTGCTTTACTTCTTGTGTTCGACAGCCTGTCTGGCCGGCTCCCCGGTATGAGTGATCGGGATGTGCTTATGCTCCACATCCATCTTCTCCACAGTGGGGGCTGTAATGGTCAAAACCCCATCCGACGACAACTTGGACTCAATCTTGTCCACATGGCAGTTCTTGGGTAAAACGTATCTCCTGACAAAATGGCGAGAAATGTAGCCGTGCTCGTCCTCCTTTTCTTCATGTTTGCCCTCGATGGTGAGGATGTTGTCCCCGGTGAGCTTCACAGTGATTTCCTCAGGTTTAAACTGCTGGACGTCCAAACTGGCATGGAATCTGTCCTTAGTCAGGCTTACGGTAGATCCTGCATCCTGATGGGCAGCTCCGGAACGCCAGTTTCGCAAATAGCCTGCTGGGGTCCTCGACAGTACGCGGTTGTTCAGGTTTAGGGGCTGGAAGATGTCATCGTGCCCCAATCCCAGGCCGAAATGCTGGTCAAGGATTCTAGATGGACGAGCGATTGGATAATCGTAGTCACCGAACAATAGAGGCAACATAGACATTTTTTTTCGAAAAAAATTAGCAAAAATGGAATAGAAAACGAATGAAGACTGACACTGAACTAATCGTTTAAAGACGTTTCGCAAAATGCGATGGCGCGCGCTTGTTTTTCTATTTATAGCCGGCCGGCGAATTTTCTGGCTAAATGCCGCGCCATCTTGATTATTCTTGCAGTGTCTCTAGTAAATTCTCGAAACTGCTATAGGCCACTAGATGGCGCTAGACATTGAAAATAGTTAAACTTTGCAATTTTCATTAAACACATCAGTTACTACGTTTTATTTATGATCATTTATAAGACTATGATATAGCTGTTCATAATCAGGAACTACGTAATTAAATAAAATACTACAAGATCCAGTAAATAAAAATCTCAAATTTGCAGATTTCAAAAACATCAAACTTGGCAACTGTGCAATTACTTTATCCTGACGTCACGTCATAAACATCGTAAACGTCAAAATCTCAATTTTTTTGTAAACAATTAAATCTAAAACGAATTTCATACGAACACGTTTTTGCTTGCAAAAAACTGAAAATTCGTTTCTAGTTTATCCCTCACTTGCTTTGATCCAGAAAAAGCCGTTCATTGAGCCATGGCCCTTTCATCGTTCTTGTCGTTCGATGAAGACCCTTTCAGCAGGCGGCACACTTTGGCCAATTTTATCGCGCCTGAGGAACTGCACGAATGGCCCTTATTGTTGCCCACAAGGTACTTTTTACTTAGTATTTTACTGAGTTATTACTCATAAGATCAATGATCACTTAAATTGTTTACTTACATCAAAGATAAATACAGACTATTTCAATCTGGGCTTATGCTAGCTAGTAGGTTATCACTCACGCCCTTGCCCTATTTAACTAGGATATTCCAGCTAAACTATACCAGATATCACTGTATTAAAGTGCAGAGTTTATAAACTCCCCTTTAAGGTGGGTTTATAAATTTTGCAGTTAATAAAATTACAGCATAACTGCAGAATTTATAAATCCATTGTAAGCTTAATTGAATGGCTAAAAAGAGGATGATAGTGGGCAGAAAAAAATATTACTTATTAGGTACTCACAAAGCTTCAAATCTCCTTTGCCCTTATTTGCCAATCTTCTTAATATGAGCCAAAGGGAGATAAGTAGAGAAAAAATAAACTTAAAAAAAAAATTAAACATTACTAAGATGCCAAACAAATCCTGAATGGGTAATAGCTAAAAATATTCTGTGGTGTGATTTCTTATTCTTAGGCTTAAGATCTTATAGCTAAGTTGTCCTGTGATATCCTGTGTGAAGAAACATTGAGTATGTTTGTGTTTTTAAAGAAAATTTAATTGTTTCTACATGCCAATGGAAATTGGTTTCCGAAAATGGCTTAAGGTGGTTTTAGTGGCAACAGGACTTAAAAGTGAAGGTTGCCCATGTTTTTTTTTCTTTGTGTGCAATTAATTTTTAATTTTCATTCATAACAACATAAGGTTTGTTATGGATGTATTTCTTACATTGGTTGTTACTAGAAGAAAATTAAGAATAAGAAGTTACATAACTTTGGCCTAAATATAAATTGTATGTTCTTTAAGTGATGTTCTGAATCTTTTCAGTTTAAAAAGTATATCTTGAGATCACAAATCCAGACTTCAGCATGCTTTTAACCTGAACTAGACCAAATAAAATGTACTGATATACAGTGCAAGCCACTTGATTACTATCACCAAAAATTTCAATTTCATGGAAGAAATAAAGGTTTTCTTTTAAGAATTAATTACAGTTTTAATCAATTAAACTATTTTAACTTCTAGCTTCAAATTTAAGTGAAAAATTTGAAAAACCAATTTTTGACAGTTTTTTTTTTCTCTGATGGTAATCTCCAAAGCTGGTCAGAATTAAGTTTTAGCAATTAAATACCAATAAATTAAGTGAAGACACATACTTTTATTTCAGTATCAAGTAATTTTTCCTAATTTTTTAATAAGGGCTGGCAAAGATTCAGGCAATCAATTAAATACCACAGCAATAGATAGGTGATAATAATAAAGGGTTGTGCACCTAGCTTACCTAACTCCTGAACAATTAGTGCTATCTACAAAATCAACTAGATCCATTAGGTACCTAGGGGGTGTTCATTTGAAAATGTCATCTAGTTAGATGTGAAATGTCAAAAGAAAAAGATGAAAGAACAGAAGTCCATTTACTTTGATTATGAAATCGTTTTCCGTAAAAATTTCATAGCCTGCTAGATGGAGTTTTCTAATGAACAAGGGGTACTTTAGCCTTTTTTTGTAAACATTGTAAATTGCTTCAAATCTTTAAAACTGAGAGGAAATTCATTCACTTTATGAAATGTGTACACTAACATTCCTTATAATTTACCTTAAATTTCACTAAATTCCAAGTAAACTTTCCTTAAATGCCACTAATTTTCAGCAATTTCCACAAAATTTCTGATGTGCGCACAAAAAGACTCATATAACTGGTGAATTCCTCTAAATACCAGTAAATTCCACTAAATTCCCAATGCGTGCACAACAAAATTAAGCAGTGATTTCCCTTTTGATTTTAAAAAACTCCATCCAAATCACACACTAAATGTTTTAAATCGTCGTTTAAATCCAATATTTTGAGGTATTGGATTTTTCCCTAGAGGCTGTTTTTGTTCTAACTTTTCTTTTTTATATCAGAAGTTTGTTTTCAAATACCTACATATAACTGTAGGATTGCTGTCCAGAAGGCATTGGAAATCCAATTTTGCCATTTTTATCATATCTTCTCAACATGTGCTGAAAAGAGATAGGTATAAAAAAAATGAAGGTTTCAAAGGTAACGAGATGCCAAAAATAAGTGAATGAGGTATAGTAATTAGGTACATTTTGTTTGATAATTCTGTAAGTACTCATTCAAAAAGAGAATATGTCAGGTAAAAAGGGACAATGTTGTAAGTTTGATAAATGTGTATAATTGCTTAAATACAGATTTTTTAAACAAAAACTAAAACCAACACTATACACTGTATACTAGAGCCAAAACTATGTCTGGGAGAAAGAGGGCCAATGGGGAATTTGAAAATCTGCAGAGATAGGATTTTGATTAAATGGGAGAAAAGTTTGACATTTTGATGATGATGTTTAAAAACTTGCAATATTTTACGCCGTTCTGATTTTTTTCGGAAAAAAGTTAATATCAACGATTTTATCCGTTAAACCGACAAGCAAAGATAGCATATTGTAGAGATGATTTCATGCCGATTTGAGTTAAACCGCTTTATACAAACATTTCTCCTAGAGATGTAGGGCGCTTTGATGATGACCCCTTGATATTGTTTTTTTTTTTAATTTTTTAAATTATTTTTTATCTAGAAACACCAACCTTAGGTTATGTGTTAATTCTTATCTAAGCAATCTTATGATGTAAAAATGATATTTCAGTACCAACTATGGGCATCACATTTGGGTAGGGATTAACTGATATGTTTTATGTTTTTGACTTTTCACTATTTTTAATATCAATATCGAAAACTTTAGAGTAATTTAGATTTAAAAGGTGTTCTTGTCCTAAATTATTGAAATGTACAGTAAGCTAGAAAAATCAAATAATAATTTCTTTGTTTTATCTTTGGCTAATTACAAAATTACACAGTCTTTGCTATATTATAAGGAGTGTTCATTATAAAACTTCATCTAGCAGGCTATGAAATTTTGACAATTAATTGAAATGGTGTTAATATTGTTACAAAAAAGTAACAATTATAAAAAAAGTACGATTGACTGAAACAAATAAAATTATAATTTATAAATGATGTTTTACATGACATTTATTAGTTTAAGTGCATAGCGTTATTCGTTTCCTTAACGATTGGCGAACGTAGTTTGTCAGGTACCATCTACCAACCAAATTTCAACTAAGTGGTTTGTTAAACCCTACTGGTGAATTTAGCAAAAAAATGTAAAAAAAATTTGGAAAGATAAAACAAAAAAGTTGTGATTAAATTTTTTATGCTTAAGGTACCTTTTAGCAACTTGGGACAAAAGCACCTTTTCAACATAAAGTCAAGGGCGAAATCACTTCGTAAAATTTGTACCCCAAAATTCTATGTAATTCACCTTAAATTCACTAAATAAAATTCCCCTAAATACTACCAAATTCCATTAAATACTACTAAATTCTCAATATCCAGACAACAAAACTCACGAGTAATTGAATTTTTAAGTGAAGAAACACCAAGATATACCAAGATACACCAAAATTCAGTGATTTTTGCCTCGCCTAAAATATTCTGATGTTTTCATTTTCAATATCGATTAGATAAATATCCAAAAGACAAAGACAAAACAGTTATTTATGCGTCAAGGGCATAAAGTTGATGTTTAGACCCTGAAGGCAACCAGCTTATGAAAGCTGAGGACCTCTGGCCCGAGGGTTGTTATTTTGCATTCAACCATGTATCACACTTCATGATTTACTTGATTAGTTTAATAACTTATAAAATTTGTACCCTCTACCATGAACAATACATACCTAGGAATATATCCCTCTCAATAATTTTAAATCCTAATTTTATTCACGAGTTATCTTTTGCTAAAAAAAATAAATTAATTTTACACCCTCTAAATATTCTACATTTCTAGATCTGTTGATCATTTAAGAGACTTGAGAAGTCAGTTGGCCCATTTCGACCCAGGCACCACCGTCACCAACGATAAGGAACATTTCCAAGCCAATATTGACGTGCAGCAGTTTAGAGCCGACGAAATATCGGTTCGTCTCCTTGATGAACACAGTGTCAAGGTGGAGGCCAAACATGAGGAACAACAAGACGATCATGGATTTATTTCAAGGTAGGACTAAATCTATGCTTTTTTCATGTCACGCTTGTCTGTATTAGTAGTGATTTTAGAGCTCAAGGGGTGGTGGGTTCAATTACAAAAAAAAAGTTACAAAATCATTATGAATGGATGATCCATAATGAATGGGTTACATAGAAACTGCGAATTCTGCGCGTCTGTTGAAAAAATAATAAACCAATTAGAAATTGTAAATTGTATTTTTGTAAATAGTGGACGTTCTGCTTGGTGGACTGTGTAGGGTTGTTCATTTAAAAACGTCACCTAGTTGGCTGCGAAAGGTCAAAAGAAAAAGGTGAAGAAACAAAAGTTCATTTAATATCATTATGCCATCTTTTTCTGTCAAAAATTCGTAGCCTTTAACTATAACGTTTTCTAATGAACACAGCATACCTATATGTATTATTATATCTTCAGTGGTTTTTGGAACCACCCATACTAACTTAAATTATATTATTTTCTATTCAGACATTTTGTCAGACGGTACCTATTGCCTAAGGATTGCGACTCAACTAAATTGAAGTCCAGGTTGACCTCCGACGGAATTTTAGTAATATCGGCACCGAAAAAGAAGGAAGAGGAGGAGGAAGGCCAGGAGATTCCGATATTGCATACGCGTCGACCCATAATAAGGGGACCTCACTTGTGGCCCAGCCATCACGGATCAGTCGAGAGGAAGAGGAAGTTGAGTTCCTCTAACTAAAGATTTCCTCGCCTTTCGTTTTTATTTTAGGTCGCATTTACCCTTTGTTTTTTGCTTTTCTCTTAAGAGTTCATGAAAATAACATTCCTTTTTTTGGTTCCTTTACCGTCTTTCTTCATTTTGAGTATTTGATGTCCTTGTGTTGTGATTGTCTATCGATAACTTTCGTTTGTTTATATAGTTGGTAGTTGTTACTTGCCTCAGTATAGAATTCCTGAACTGCCAGAATGTCTTATCTTATAGTGGTGTATTGTTTCCTAAGGGTTAAAAGTGTCACTTTAATGTTAGCCGGCAACACGGGCGAGCCAGAAAAGTCCTTCTAGCTGGCATATTATTTTTTCTCCAAACCTTTGAATTATATTGTTTTAAGTACTTGTAAATGATTTGACGAGCGGCAGGTAAGTCGAGAACTGTCTGTCGCCGGCAGGTAAATGGAACATAAGAGTAAGAAAATAAATAGTTTTTCCTTCGTCTATTATGTAAAATGACGTTTGGACCGTTTGGAGAAAAAAAGTTTTTATTCTGAGACTTTTTTGCGGTTGCGATTTGCGTTTAATTTATAAATCTAACTTTAACTAAAAAGTCTTTATGGAAATAATACTAATAGCACCAATTTGAGCTTTAATATTAAAATTGACACTTATATAAACACTTGTAGTTTGGCGATAATGCTTGACAAGACATATATTGTCTATTAGGTTAGCTAGTAATTAAATTCGCAGGTAGATCGAAAACACTTATTTAACAGTTATTTGCTACTGAATTATGTAGATGTAGGTAGTGTAAAAATCACTATATTTAAATCTATTTATCACAGTATTTACAGTGCATAATAGAAGAAATTATGGACATTATTATGATGTGTTTATTCCTAGGTAGCACAATTCTGGAAGAAAAGGCGTTGTTGTCGCAGAGGCAAGGGCCTTAGTCCAGAAAATGGCTCTAGGTGAAGACTTACTTCTCAGTTCCTATATACTTAGAAACCTTTTCAGTCAAAAAAGCAGGTACAGTTCATTTAGTATAAGAAAGACGCGTTTACATCATTATGAAACGTAACGAAAAAGTATTTTGAATATAGGGGATGTTCAATGCCAGAAAATGACTTGCTAAAGTGAACCAAAACAAAGATACCTAGGAGGTGTTCTTTAGAAAAAGTTATTTAGAAGGCTATGAATTTTTGACATAATCAAATTAAATGGGCTTTTTCTCTTTCATCCGTTTCTTTTGATAATTAGGCATCCAACTAGATGAAAGTGTTCAAATTAACGCCCTCTACAATTTTGAAACTCGGAAAATAAAATTTATCGAATGGTAAAAATACCTTCTATAGAATCGGTACTATAACATCTCTTGGTATTAATTACCTCCATCAATGTCTGAACCTGAACTAGAGTCCATTTCAAATAGATATTCATTTAGTAAGCTGAGAAATTGACATATATATGACACATTTACATGGATGGAATAGGACGAATCTGTCAATTCCTCAGCCTGCTGGATGAACATCTATTTGAAATGGACCAGCTTACTATAACTACTAGCCCACGAGTGATTCTACGGTATTTTAGAAAGTTAACGGCTAACTTCACGCAAAAAATATGAATTTTTTTAATTATCACCAAATAAAATTTCAGAACTAAAGAAATCACAGTTTGTTTTTTTTTAAATAAACTTTATTATATTCTTATAGAAATACACTAGAAAATATAAAAAAGTATAGGAGAAAACTCAGAACTCAGTCTTACAAAAACTAATGATTTATTTCTTCCTATTCATAATAAACTTAAAATTAAGAGGCTCCTTACTATACAGTAACAAAAAAAAATAACTTAATGCAGCGAATAGGAATGATTACAACTAAGTAGGTACTAAAAACACAAATTTAACCATCTTTTTTGTCGGCAGGCTTATTCTCGATCTTATTGGCTACAGGCCCGGTCCTGATAATGGGAATCTGCTTGTAGTCCACCTGCTTGGTCTCTGGTTTCTTAGGGGCAGTAATACTCAAAACCCCATCGCTAGATAGCGACGACTGCAACTTCTTTACATCCACGTCTTCAGGGAGCACATACTTCCTAACAAAATGCCTCGAGATGAACCCGTGCTCGTCCTGCTTCTCCTCGTGTTTTCCTTCCACTGTCACCGTATTGTCGTCGTTCAGTTTAACAGAGAGTTCTTCAGGTCTGAACTGTTGGACGTCGATTTTCGCTTGAAAATGGTCTTTGTCCACGGTGATCGAGGTGTCTTTGTCCACTTGGGGCAAGTGGCTGAGGACGTTCACCAGGGAGTGCAGCGCTTCCTCCGGGTGGAAGACGTCTTGCCGTGGATGACGATGATGGCGGTAGCTGACTGGCAAGTCGTCGAACATCAGAGAGATTAGAGACATTTTCCCGGTTTAAAACACTTTTTTCTCAAAATTAAATGTCGCACAGCTTTTCGCACTTCGCTTTAACTTCACTTGATATAGCACTTGCTATGTCCAACGCTCGGTTTGTTCTATGTCCTTGTCTGCTGCGTGCAGCTGCTTTATACGTGATTCTGTCTGTAAAGTCTCGAAAATTCGTACTTGTGCTAGGTAAGTATCCAACGCAGCTGGGTGGAACCGAACGCGCTGGCGCCCTGATGTGTTATCAGCAGTGGTCCACATTCTCTTTTTATCGAGCCAAAATGCGTTAAAAGTCTCTACTTAGTTTCTTATAATAATTATAAATTATTGAAGTAAATTTCCCAAAGTACTTTGAGTACTTTGAGCAAAATAAGAAGAGTTTCATTAAATTAATTTATATTAGCGTCGTGTTGGACCGACAGTTTTGAATCTTGTACATCATATCCGCGATTTTAATCCACTGCGGCCACCGTAATTGTACACAGGAAAAGCGCTGCAATGCTGGAATTGACTGGAAGATTCTGTGTCTGTCTAGAGTTTGGTTTGTCATCATTGCTAATTCATTGTTGACTCTAGAATATTACCCACCTGTTAGGTGTTTATATTATTCATTTGCACTTTTTTTGATGCCACAAAATGATGTTGCATTTTTTTAATACAAATCAACTGAATGTATAGAGGTATCAAAAGCGAGAGTATTTATACTGACTGTCTTTAATAAAAGTCGGTGTAATAAATTTTCTCAAATAATTATAAATCGAAAAGGAATACTTTGAAGTTTTTTCTGAAATAGTTTTAGCCAAAGTTTCATACGATTCCTTGATATTACCATTAGGATAGGAAATTAACACATTCTATGTTTTCCCAATTTTCCCAACACTCATATGCATTTTGTAATGGAAAGATATGGAAGTAGGAAAATCGATTCAAAAATTTTTACCGAAGGTAATAGAAGCTTATATTTATCATGTCAAGGGGAAAATTGGCAACACGGCGACCATCTTTTATTAAAAAAGTGTGTATCAGCCTTACAGGCATGACAAAGACAACCGATCGCAGTGGATTGGCAACGAACAACGGCGGCGTTGCCGGATGTTAGCAATTTTCTGTTTGCACATTTATTTTATGAAAAAAAAACATCACCACATTATACATTTGTTAATATACAAGAAAACTAGTACAAATAAAAATATTACTTGATTTATTGGTTACAAATTTGAGTTTTTAATGATAACATCTGATTGTTATTTTCTCGTTGTTATGTTTTGGTGAAAATACAAAAACCTAAAAAAAAACTCTTATATCACTAGATTCACTAAACCGATATTGTCAGCGATCTCTGAAGGACAAAGAGTTTTTACTAATTAGATAAAAAAAAGACAGGCGAGTTTGGCAGAAAAATTGTATTGTTTTTTGGAAATTATTCTCCATTGTTATGAATGCTCGATATTTTTTCTTTGATATTTCCATTAGAAAAGCGACATGAATTTCTATAAGTTATAAAAATTAATTATCTAAAGTAATTTTCATTTCACTGAGGCCACTTTCTGTGCTGCCAGTTGAGTGGAAATGTAGAATCGATTTCCTATATCTGTCATAATTTATTTTCCTATTAAACAGCGTCAAATTCGACAATTTCCATCTTGAGTTACATGTCCAACAATGTTTAAGATCTATCAAAAGGCATTTTTTTTAGAAATACAAAATTTTGTTATAATATTTTAAATTTTTTAATAAAAAATTAAATATTTTGTATAATAAGAACGTCTTTAAAGACATTTTAGAACATACCCAATGTTACAAATTTTAAATGCAAATCTAGTTAGTTTCAGTAACAAAGAAACTGTGCTGTCGACTATCGTTTGGCAATATAGAAAATTGTAAGGTCAATAAAGCTTATCCCTAATATGCAGCCTCAGCTAAGGTTGAGAAAAACTGGAAGTTTCCCTACCTTAGCTAATTTGTCATCTAATTGGGAAAATTCGGAAAAAATCAGGAAAATTGTCGGAAAGAAATTTTTTATTTGTCTTCGTGATGCCTTTTTTCACCTTCCACCAACAGTTCGTTGGCGCAGTATTTTTGTAGGTTCGGAGACCCCCTTGGGGGGTCGATTTTTAGTCACTTTTAGAATCGAGTTTTTTATATAAACATATTTTTTTAACCACTTTAGGAGTTAATTTCATTTGAATTGCGTTCGTTACAAACAGTTCGTTACAACAGCAGAAAAAATCCCAACATTTTTTTGAAATTGACCAAAGGGGTGCGTATGACGTCTTTTTTCTCAGTTTTCAAACTTGACCTGTAACTTTAGAAAGATTGGACTGGTTGGAGTGAAACCAACTGTTTTTTTTTGTTTTTCTTTCACCTCCCGCCAAAGGAAGTCTCGTAAAGTGCAGTTATTTCGGAGATAGACCATTTGGGTAGTTGATTTTTAGGCCCTTTTAGAATCAGCTTTTTGCCATTAAAAAAATGCTTTTAGGATTAGGATTTTAATTTTATTCGAATTAAGTTTGTTCTTAAGCGATTGAAAACGTACCATTCCGATAAAAAAGAGAAAATAAAGTCCCAATAGTTTCCTGAAATTGAGCGAAGAAGGGGGGGGGAGTATTACGTGTTTTTTCATAATTTTCAACTTAGACCTCCTGTAACTTCAGAACGAATCTACCGATTTGAGTGAATCAAATTGCTTTTCGCTTTTCTTGATGTCCTCTTTTAACTTCCACCCAGAGGAAGTCTTGTAGGTCAATATTTTCGGATATAGGGTTTTGTAGGTTATTAGAAATAAATGAAATAGTATCTAACGTAAAGTATGTATGCATGCACCAGCCATAAACATTCATGAAATATTTTGAATATTTCGGAAACATTCCGTGGATCGCTTCTTACTGGTCCGATGAGTTTCGACTTTGGAAAGTTTCCAAAGCGGAAATCTGTCACCGTACCCAACGCTAGTGGCTTAAGCTCTAAAGAAGTAGAGAACAGAACATTTGGGTATCATGCCTCTCTTCTGTTAAGTCGTCAGTTATTACTTCCTTCAGAAGCTGGGTCTTCAATAAAATTATTTCTGCCTTTAATTTTTCTCCTGGTTGTTTTTTCTTTAATATAACTTCTCCACTTTTAAAAGTATTTTCTTCGTCCTTTTTTATGTTTAGCTTTGAAAACTGCACGGACAAGTTCTTATAGAGTTTTCTTCGGTGCTTGGTTATCCCTTTCGGTAAGGGTAGTTTCATTTGAAGCGTGATTTCTTTTGGCCTTTTTCTTCCTTGTCTTTATGCCATTTTTTTATTCAAAAATTTAAATAATTTTTTATTCATTTTTTTAATACCTAATTCCTCTCAGCACATGTTGAGAAGATGCAATAAAAATGTCAAAATCAGATTTCCAACGGCTACTTGATGTCAATAATAATTGAATGGTTTATACACAAAATTTATTCTTTCCCGGAGAAAATCTTCGGGAACTACACAAGACTTTATATTTTTCAAAGGATTCAATAATTCTATTAGAATTCTTTCAAAGTTTTGTGATGATGGAGTGATAAAACGACCAGCCCATACCACGATGAAATGAAATCTTAAGCCCTAAAAGGCTCCTTTTGGCATATATATAAACCATCCAGTTATTATTAGCATCAAGTAGGCATTGGAAATCTGACTTGGACATGTGCTGAAAAAAGATAGGTATAAAGAAAATTAAGCTCTTAAAGGTAACAATGTGAAAAATAAGTGAATGGGGTGTACCTATTTGACTTATTATTTGATAACAAAGATCTTTAGGAAATCCTTTAAACAACAAAGAGACTAAAAACAACGCTTCAATCTATTCTCGAACTGGTTCGAATAGTGACGTATCACGCTTCATCTAGAAAAATCGAGAGCAGTGACGCCTAAAAGTAGGTCAGGGAAGGATGCGGGAATAAAATTTTGTGTTGTACAAAAGCTAATGGTGAGATCAATCACTTTCTCTCACTTCAAAATTGTAGTTTTGTGCTGATAAAAGGACAAAAACGACCGCAATGAAACATCAAACCCTAGTTGGCATCCCTTCGGCACAAATTTAAATAACAAAGATCTTTGGGTGACCCTGTATAACGGAAACGAAAACAAAAGCAACACGTAATCTATTCTCGAACTGGTTCGAATAGTGACGTATGCTTCACCTAGAAAAATCGAGAGAGGGGCCTGCCTAAAGGTAGGTCAGTTAAGGCTGCGGAAACCGAAAGCCCCCAACTAACTGTTCGTTGAATGATGCATTTGCCAAAATTAATGGGAATGATTATATTCAATTTCGCAGTAAAAACGTAATTTTCTTGCATGATAAGCATAATTTATTTCCTCATTTAGATAATTTAATAGTCATGCAATTGGTTACTATTCATTAAGGCGAACACTATAGTCCGCTACTAACGCTACATTCCATGAACAGTTTTTCATACCAATCGTCTTATCATCGTTCAGTTCCAAATAAAACATGTTTGTTTGGATCTAGAATCCTCGTTCGTTTCATGTGCAATCTAGAATAGTCTGACACGCCTGGACTTCGATATAAAACCGAGGCCAAGCACGGATACCGGCAGATTTGAATTCAGTTTCGAGCGATAGTCTGCGAATTAAAGAGTGCGAATACCTACTTACCAAAGTTTTAATACAAAATGGCGCTATTGTTACCATTTTTCTTCGACGAACCCATTTGCCCAGTCCTAGCCCGACCATCCAGACTGCTGGAACAGCACTTCGGCGTCGGTTTGGACCAAGAGGACTTCCAACCGCCCGTCAACCCCAACAAAAAAGAAGTAACCAGGACCCCGGCTGGATACCTCAGGAGGTGGCGTTCCAGAGACTCGAGCAACGACACCGGGTCGACTCTGGTGGTGGACAAAGAAAAATTTCAGACCAATTTGGACGTGCAGCAGTTCAAGCCTGAGGAGATCTCTGTAAAAGTAACCGGGGACAATGTGTTGACCATCGAGGGTAAACATGAGGAGAAGCAGGATGAGCATGGGTACATCTCCAGGCATTTTGTGAGGAGGTATGTGGTGCCAAAGGGGTATGACGTGGGCAAGATCGAGTCAAAACTGTCTTCTGATGGGGTGTTGTCGATCACTGCTCCTGCTGTGGAGGCGAAGAGCGTGGAACACAAGACTATACCCGTGCAACAGACAGGAGAGCCTGCCAAACAAGCTGTCGAACAAAAAAGCAAATTGTGAAGAAATTATTAATGTGATATACATTATAGGTTCATAAGTTATTTATTATTTTTGTATGTTAAGTCGTATTAAATAAATATTTTTCTCAAATATGCTTACTCTTTTACTGTTTTATTTTCTGCATCGTTCCAAGAAATGTTTTATTTTAATAATTACTGCGAATTTTTTTCTAAGAAACTACCGGTTGACAACTTACTGAAAACAGGAAAATTCCCATAGGCGAGAAAGTCTTCTTTACAACTTTAGAATTTAATAAGCACCTTAAAAAAGAACCCGTGGGCTTTCAACACTTCCTTCTACATATACAATAATCAGTTTTTCAATACAAAAAAATGTGTCTCGCTCGATAGACATTTATTTATTTATTTATTAAACAAACTTTTATACATCGTTACTTACTATTCGGCTCTTCTGACCAAATTTTTGACCAGATATTGTCTATATTTTCACAAAACCGTGACTGCTAAAAAGTGGACTTTATGACTAAAAAGGTTACACGTAACTAAAAATATATACAGTTTTTTTAACAAAAAAGAAATGCCAAACGTGTCACACTTAAGATAAAAAGTTAATATTATTATTAAAAATGTTATTGCTTTTTGATCGTTGTTCAGTCAATTTTCCATTTTTCCAATTCTCGTTTTAAAAACTACGTTTTTTACTATGTCTACATCTGTTCTATATATAATCAGTTTTTTGTAACATGAAAGGAACCAAAAAAAACCTAACATATCCTGCTCGAGATACCAACTAGACATTTTTATAAACTATCTATTCGGCTTTTCTGACCAATTTTTTGTCAAAATATTGACTTTTTTATGAAACCTTGAGCTAAACCGTAGATTTTTTGTATAAAAATGTTACTACTTTTTGATCGCAAAGCCAGTTTCTCATTTTAATAGCTATTTATGTAACCAGTTACGAAAAGTCCGATTTTGTGTAACGAATGAATGTTTGCGGGACGAGCGCAGCGAGTTCCCGCAATTTGAATGAGATACACAAAAAAGGTTTTTCGTCACGTGTTTCATACAAGATTTTTTCTAATTTTGACTACAAATACCTACTTAGAGAGAGAATTATTATTATTAAACTTCAATATTTACTTTTAAACCACTTTGTATCTACTTAATACCGTAAAACTATAGCAACGGTGTGCCACAGCCGAAACCTGCAACTGGTGACACCAACTTTTCATCACTAGTTATGAAAGATTTTACTTTTCGTAACTAGTTACGAAAAGTAGGACGTTACGTCACTGTCATCAGTATTGAAAAGTGCCACTTTATATGTCAAAATTAGAAAAAATACAATATATGATTGTACCATTTAATTTTCCATAAACGAGAAAGTCTTCTTTACAACTTTAGAATTTAAAGAGCATCATTAAATAATACCCTGTGGGCCCTTTCGAAACACTTTCCGATATATAATTAGTTTTTTTCACCAAAAAAAAAACAGCTAAATATATTTTGCTCGAGATAATTTTTTTTGAGATATGTCAGATATTGCAATAAATTTATGCACTAAAAAGTAGAAAAAATGTTACTACTTTTTAATCACAAGGCCAATTTCTCGTTTTGAAAACCACAATTTTAGGTTTTAAATTTGCATGGACGAAAAGTCTTCTTTACCAGTTTTAGAGTTTAATACGCATCTTTAGAAAATACCCCGTGGGCCCTTATAATTTAGAAATACTTTCCGACATATAATTAGTTTTTTTTTACAAAAAAAAAGAACTAAAAATATTTTGCTCGAGATACCAATTAGACGTTTATTTAAGTTTTACTTGTCATCATTCGGCTTTGCTGACTAATTTTTTTTATAAACTGATTAATAAGTAGATTTTATGGTAAAAATGTTAGTACTTTTTAATTACAAGGCCAATTACTCATTTTGAAATCTACAATTTCACGTTTTAAATTCGCATAGACGAAAAGTCTTCTTTATCAGTTTTAGAGTTTAATAAGCATCTTTAGAAAATACCCCGTGGGCCCTTATAATTTAGAAATACTTTCCGATATATAATTAGTTTTTTTTTACAAAAAAAAAGCTAAATATATTTTGCTCGAGATACTAATTAGACATTTATTTAAGTTTTACTTCGTCATCATTCGGCTTTCCTGGCCAATTTTTTTGTCATATATTAATTATAATATTATGCATTAAATTTATGCCCTAATAAGTAGATTTTATGGCTAAAAATGTTACTACTTTTTAATTACAAAGCCAATTTCTCGTTTTGAAAACTACAATTTTACATTTTAAATTCCCATAGGCGAAAAGTCTTCTTGACAGTTTTAGAGTTTAATAAGCATCTATAAAAAATACCTCGTCAGTCCTTAAAATTTAGAAACCCTTTCCTATCAGTTTCATTAACAAAAAAAATAAATAAATAAATCAAAATAATGCCAAACATATCTTGCTGAAGATACCAACTAGACATTTATTTAACAAACTTTAACTTCGTTGCTATTCGTCTTTTCTGACCAATTTTTCGGCCAGATATTGATTATATTTTTTATAAAACCTCGACTAGTAAAAAGTAGATTTTTTGACTAAAAATGATATTAATTTTTTATCGTAAAGTCAACTTCTTGTTTTAAAAACTAAAATTTTACCACTTAAATTCCGATAGATGAAAAAAAGTGTTCATGCCCTTTTAAATTTAATCAGTATTTTAACTGATTAATTGTATAAACTTTTACTTCGTCACTATTTGGCTCTTCTGACCTATTTTTGACCAGATATTGCTTAAATTTTTATGAAAACCTGATTTCTAAAAATTTGATTTTATGACTAAAAATGTTGCTACTTTTTGATCGTAAATCCAATTTTTCGTTTTAAAAACTATAATTTTATCGTTTAAATTCCCATAGACGAAAAGTCTTCTTTACCAGTTTTAGAGTTTAATGAGCATCTTTAAAAAATACGCCGTCAGTCCTTATATTTTAGAAACCCTTTCCTATCAGTTTCATTAACAAAAAAAAAATAAATAAATAAAAGTAATGCCAAACATATCTCGCTGGAGATACCAACTAGACATTTATTTAACAAACTTTAACTTCGTTACTATTCGTCTTTTCTGACCAATTTTTCGGCCAGATATTGATTATATTTTTTATAAAACCTCGACTAGTAAAAAGTAGATTTTTTGACTAAAAATGATATTAATTTTTGATCGTAAAGTCAACTTCTTGTTTTAAAAACTAAA
The DNA here is from genome assembly GCA_951812265.1 of Taphrorychus bicolor. NCBI lineage: Eukaryota > Metazoa > Arthropoda > Insecta > Coleoptera > Curculionidae > Taphrorychus > Taphrorychus bicolor. Next base: position 36,923,491 of record OX638306.1, on the reverse strand, counting down.
ATTTTACCACTTAAATTCCGATAGATGAAAAAAAGTCTTCATGCCACTTTTAAATTTAATCAGTATTTTAACTGATTAATTGTATAAACTTTTACTTCGTCACTATTTGGCTCTTCTGACCTATTTTTGACCAGATATTGCTTAAATTTTTATGAAAACTAGATTTCTAAAAATTAGATTTTATGACTAAAAATGTTGCTACTTTTTGATCGTAAATCCAATTTTTCGTTTTAAAAACTACAATTTTATCGTTTAAATTCCCATAGACGAAAAGTCTTCTTTACCAGTTTTAGAGTTTAATAAGCATCTTTAAAAAATACGCCGTCAGTCCTTATATTTTAGAAACCCCTTCCTATCAGTTTCATTAACAAAAAAAAAATAAATAAATACAAATAATGCCAAACATATCTCGGTGGAGATACCAACTAGACATTTATTTAACAAACTTTAACTTCGTTACTATTCGTCTTTTCTGACCAATTTTTGGGCCAGATTATGATTATATTTTTTATAAAACCTCGACTACTAAAAAGTAGATTTTTTGACTAAAAATGTTAATAATTTTTGATCGTAAAGTCAACTTCTTGTTTTAAAAACTAAAATTTTACCACTTAAATTCCCATAGATGAAAAAAAAGTCTTCATGCCAATTTAAAATTTAATCAGGATTTTAACTGATTAATTGTATAAAGTTTTACTTCGTCACTATTCGGCTCTTCTGACCTATTTTTGACCAGATATCTTATATTTTTATGAAAACTTGATTTCTAAAAATTAGATTTTATGACTAAAAATGTTACTTCTTTTTGACTATAAAGCCAATTTTTCGTTTTAAAAACTACAATTTTACGTTTTAAATTCCCATAGACGAAAAGTCTTCTTTACCAGTTTTAGAGATTAACAAGCATCTTTAAAAAATACCCCGTCAGTCCTTAAAATTTAGAAACCTTTTCCTATCAGTTTCATTAACCAAAAAAGAAAAATAAATAAATAAAAATAATGCCAAACATATCTCGGTGGAGATACCAACTCGACATTTGTTTAACAAACTTTAACTTCGTTACTATTCGTCTTTTCTGACCAATTTTTCGGCCAGATATTGATTATATTTTTTATAAAACCTCGACTACTAAAAAGTAGATTTTTTGACTAAAAATGTTATTAATTTTTGGTCGTAAAGTCAACTTCTTGTTTTAAAAACTAAAATTTTACCACTAAAATTCCCATAGATGAAAAAAAAAAGTCTTCATGCCACTTTAAAATTTAATCAGTATTTTAACTGATTAATTGTATAAAGTTTTACTTCGTCAGTATTAGGTTCTTCTGACCTATTTTTGACCAGATATCATGTACTTGACGAGACTGACACGGACATGAAGAAGACTTTTCGTCTATGGGAATTTAAAACGTAAAATTTTAGTTTTTAAAACGAAAAATTGGCTTTATGATCAAAAAGAAGTAACATTTTTAGTCATAAAATCTAATTTTTAGAAATCAAGTTTTCATAAAAGTACATGATATCTGGTCAAAAATAGGTCAGAAGAACCTAATAGTGACGAAGTAAAACTTTATACAATTAATCAGTTAAAATCCTGATTAAATTTTAAAGTGGCATGAAGACTTTTTTTTTTCATCTATGGGAATTTAAGTGGTTAAATTTTAGTTTTTAAAACAAGAAGTTGACTTTACGATCAAAAATTAATATAATTTTTAGTCAAAAAATCTACTGTTTATAGTCGTGGTTTTATAAAAAATATAATCAATATCTGGCCGAAAAATTGGTCAGAAAAGACGAATAGTAACGATGTTAAAGTTTGTTAAATAAATGTCTAGTTGGTATCTCCAGCGAGATATGTTTGGCATTATTTTTATTTATTAATTTTTTTTTGGTTAGTTAATGAAACTGATAGGAAAGCGTTTCTAAATTTTAAAGACTGACAGGGTATTTTTTTAAAGAAGCTTATTAATCTCTAAAACTGGTAAAGAAGACTTTTCGTCTATGGGAATTTAAAACGTAAAAATTGTAGTTTTTAAAACAAAAATTGGCTTTACGATCAAAAAGTAGTAACATTTTTAGTCATAGAATCTAATTTTTAGAAATCAAGTTTTTATAAAAATATAAGATATCTGGTCAAAAATAGGTCAGAAGAACCGAATAGTGACGAAGTAAAAGTTTATACAATTAATCAGTTAAAATACTGATTAAATTTTAAAGTGGCATGAAGACTTTTTTTCATCTATGGGAATTTAAGTGGTAAAATTGTAGTTTCTAAAACGAGAGGTTGACTTTACGATCAAAAATTAATAAAATTTTTAGTCAAAAAATCTACTTTTTAGCAGTCTAGGTTTCATAAAAATATAATCAATATCTGGCCGAAAAAATTGGTCAGAAAAGCCGAATAGTAACGAAGTTAAAATTTGTTAAATAAATATCTAGTTGGTATCTCCAGCGAGATATATTTGGCATTATTTTTATTTATTTATTTATTTTTTTTGGTTAATGGAACTGATAGGAAAGGGTTTCTAAATTATAAGGACTGACGGGGTATTTTTTAAAGATGCTTATTAATCTCTAAAACTGGTAAAGAAGACTTTTCGTCTATGGGAATGTAAATGATAAAATTGTAGTTTTAAAACGAAAAATTGGCTTTACGATCAAAAAGTAGTACATTTTTAGACATAAAATCTAATTTTTAGAAATCAAGTTTTCATAAAAATTCATGATATCTGGTCAAAAATAGGTCAGAAGAACCTAATACTGACGAAGTAAAACTTTATACAATTAATCAGTTAAAATACTGATTAAATTTTAAAGTGGCATGAAGACTTTTTTTTTCATCTATGGGAATTTTAGTGGTAAAATTTTAGTTTTTAAAACAAGAAGTTGACTTTACGACCAAAAATTA